>CAXAMN010002113.1:977123-1015242 GCA_963970005.1 Durusdinium trenchii
GGAGGCCATCGCTAGTAGGTTGGAGGCCATCACTAGTAGGTTGGAGGCCATCGCCAGTTGGAGGCCATCGCTAGTAGGTTGGAGGCCATCGCTCGTAGGTTGGAGGCCATCACTAGTAGGTTGGAGGTCATCACTAGTAGGTTGGAGGCCATCACTAGTAGGTTGGAGGCCATCACTAGTAGGTTGGAGGCCATCGCTAGTAGGTCAGAGCCAATCACTAGTAGGTTGGAGGCCATCACTAGTAGGTTGGAGGCCATAGGCCATCACTAGTAGGTTGGAGGCCATTGCTAGTAGGTTGGAGGCCATCGCTAGTAGGTTGGAGGCCATCACTAGTAGGTTGGAGGCCATGGCTAGTAGGTTGGAGGCCATCACTAGTAGGTTGGAGGCCATCGCTAGTAGGTTGGAGGCCATCACAAGTAGGATGGAGGGCATCACTAGTAGGTTGGAGGCCATCGCTAGTAGGTTGGAGGCCATCACTAGTAGGTTGGAGGCCATCACTAGTAGGTTGGAGGCCATCACTAGTATAGGTCAGAGGCCATCACTAGTGGGTTGGAGGCCATCACTAGTAGGTTGCTGGTTGTCTTTCTTCACACGTGGCCTAGGCCGCCAGTCGCAGGTGGACGGCACACATGACATAGTGTCTCGGAATAGATCTTGGGTGACTCCCCAAGATGGTAGCATCTATAGACAACTCCCCCAACAAGCGAGGTGGACGACTGTACATGTGCACCATGTGCAGTCATTCACATGTCAGATGTGTCCCGCCTTTCCAGCAGCATTCCGTAGGAAGCCTGCATAGTCCCGGGTGTGTGTCCAACCGGTGAGCGAGGCAGAATAGCCGTTCTTAAGATTGATCTGGAAGGTCTGGCCTGCCGAAAACGATCGACGGTCACGGGGTTGATACTCAACGAAGACCAAGAGGGGCCGAAAGCAACGAAGATGACGCCAGCATAGACCCCAGATATACTTGAAGTAGGAACCCCAGATGTATAATCTCAGATATCTAGGGAATAAACTTCTCTCAACCCCCCCTTTCTCTCCTGCGATATCATTGAGGTTCTGATGGACTTCTGTGACATGGTCGACGAAGTTAAACTCCTGAAGCCCAGGCAGTCCGACGGAGTCCCATTCGGTGGTTGGCACCCCCCCACAAACTAACATGGAACCTGAGAATTGACCGGTGGTTTCGACCATGTTCATCCATTTTCCGCGACCGGTGGTCTTGGGGTTCCAGGTGAATCTGCAGGGGAGTAAATGGTGACACCCCAACATGTTGCAACAAATGGAACTTCCTGGAGCCAACAAAGCCACTTCCGCACCCCTTGGTGTGCCCGAAGGCAGCGATGGAGGCAGGGTCACTCTCTCTTCGTCTCTCGAGGAGAAAAGACGTCCCGGTGCGAAGGTTCCGCCGAGCTTCGCTGCGTTCAGTCCGTGAGTTCCGGTCACAGAACGGCAGGCCTTTTTCGTGTTTTGGTTTCTGTTTCGCCTAGGCGACACAGGTCCTTGTAGTCGCTGAGATGTTCTGCTTCCAGAAAGCTGCCAGCCGCTAACTTCCACTTCAAATAGTTCACCGCCTGATTTGAGGGGTTCCGGCTTGAATTTTACAAGGGCTTCTGCTGAAATCGACTTCCAGCAGGGGTTCAGATGGTTTTTCCTCTACCCAGAAACCCCTCCGCATGCTTTGACCCTAACTGAAAAGGTTCCTTCTCATCGAATTCCTTTGTCAACGGCTGTAGATGCATGTGCGTGTGGCTTGGAACCGCAGGAACCTGGTTGATTCAGACCCATGTTCGCGCTAGTAGACTGCCAAATTTGATCAGAAAAGGTTCAAGCATCCTGGTTCTACAACGGGAGGGTGTGACCATAAATGGCAAACAAGATCTTCCACATACACACGACTGCTTCTGCCTTCAGGATCAAAAAGAACCCCACCCATTCGATGGAAAGCAGGTCCCACTCTTTACAAACTCATGAACTCTTTCAAGTGATGGAGAGAACCCCGTTTTTGGACAAAGAATCGGGGAAGTGACATCTTTCAGCAACACAGAAGCTGCATGGGCACCCGGGCAGCCCGACGTTTTGGAACATGGGTCACAGAATTTCGCTCACCTCGCGTTCACCCTCGGTCCGGTGGACCCGGTCGAAGTCCCGGTCTGCACCTGGAGCATCTCAGCATCGCTCAAGGCTCGATCCAAGGTAATGATCTCCATCACGGCGAAGTCGCTGGTTTCGATGTACGCCACGCCTTCATGAGGGTTGATCACCAAGTTTTGATCCATTCCTGGAGAGTGCGACAGGGTTGGGGGCGAGTGAAGCGCTGGTAAAGCGAAGAAGTCCAGAAGACAAAACACCGAAAGGGACGTGAACACTTGAGGATTTGGGTGCTGACCTTCAAGTCTATCTGACCCTAGTAGGGAGGTACTAACCACCCACATGGTATCAGTATGTAGAGGGTGCAAAAGCGGTGGACGGACAGGTGGGATCTGTTCACCAGTGGGAAAGGGAGAGCTCATCAAGTGGGAAACGGACACGGCCGGCCAAGGCTGCTCATCTTAGTAGATAGGCTTGCCTGATTTTCTGATGGTACAGATTTGCGAGCCTATCGACAGTACTGGTCTTGCTATATAGCATCACCAGATGGAGCCAACTGCCCTTAGTATCTACTGAAATGGTGCTGGTTCTTGTTAGATTCTTACTGCCTGGCTGGAGGTTTGCCCAACGAACAGCTCAAAAGAACCCTTCGAGTTCTCAGTGTCATCCGGAGTCCAAGCATCTGACCGCCATAAGTATCGAGAAGTACAGTGCTTGACCACAAGTACATGCTACTGTATGGCACTGTCACTTGGGGACTGTGAAACAGACTACATCTGATCTGCTCTGTTCTCCAAGTCTGGTCACAACGTCCACGTGACCCCCGTCATCCGCCTGTCATCCCAGCTGCAACCGAAGCTTCCCAAGTCTCCCGCGGTCTTTGTGGCCACATTGTGGATGTCATCATAGATGCGCGCCGCGGCGTTGGTACCGCAAAAGACCAGCCAATCCATCGAATCGTGCTGGCGGTAGGTGTCGGTTTGCCACCCGTTACTGTTGTAGTGGGCGACTCCCACTTGCCCATGCCAATGGCCGTGCAAGAAGTTCGATTCCTAGAGCGCTCAGGTGATGACTTTGAGAAGACTTGGGGAGCTGGCCAGTTCATGATGCGTTTGAGCAATTCGCGTTTCCGGATGAAGCTACTCAGCAGGGTTGATTTGAGGGGTGACTCATCACCTCATAACCTTTTACAGTAGATTCATTTGCACTGCAAAGCTCCACACTGCAGAAGCTACTGAAGCAAGTAAGGTATCAAATTCCACGGGGCGCCTTGCGCTCCAGGCGCTCCACGGCAGTCCTGCCGAACCCAACAGCAATGCCCGAGTCTCAACCACCCCCCCCGCCGAGTCTCGGTGGTTTGAAGGATCCGGTTCCGGTGGGACTCATAGGTGCTGTCGTAGCGGGTCACCGAGCAGAGCGTGAAGGTCCGCTTGATGACCGGGCCAAAGGACATGCCACTGCTGGCGCGCCCTGTGGACCCGAGGTCCACGGTGCGATCTGTTCGTGTCAAGGCTAATAAGGCTAATAAGGCTTGCTTGTAACCAGAAGCTACGCACCGGTTGGAGAGTAGCCGCTAGTAACAGGATTGCGGTCTTGTAGTCACGATGTTATATTGTTCATATATAACTCTATATTATATACTATATCTTTACACTGCATGGCCGATCTACCTTCCCTTCCGAAGTGGGGGCCGTCCTTCCGCCTTCACATCCTACCAGTCACCTCGGACTCCCGGGACCCCCGCCTCGCACGTAGGTCACCGGCCGATCGGCGCCGTAGCCAGCGCCCACCGTGCGCGCACAGGAGTGGGTCTGGGTTGACACACCTGGGCCAAAGGGTCGAACGAAGCGATCCGAAGCGATCCGAAATGCCAAGAAGATGTCGTGAACGGTTTTTTCTTCGGCTGGGTATGATCGCCGTTTCAGACGAAGAGAAGGGAAAAAAGACATAACACCAGGATTTCTCCTTCCTCTCTCAACAATCCAGCTAGCAAGTATCACACTCGGGCCAAGCTAGCCTCGATGTTTGAGCTAGTTCAAGCTAGCATCCCAATCCTGAAAGTTAAAAGTTCCTGACATTCCACCGGCTCAAAATCCAGCTGGTGACTGAACAAGCCCGTCAGCATCCCCCCCTGCAACCGAAGCGTCCTTCATAGTGGCCCACCGAACTCGGCCAGGAGGAGCCTCGCGACCCACCGCGACCGCGGTTCGGTGGTGCATGGTGCGCCGAACCGAAGTCGGCCAACAAAGCCAAATGCTACTAGTAGCTATTGCCAATAGTAAGGCCAACAAAGCAAGAGCCTATTGGCCACTAGTAATGCAGCTCGTGGCTCGTTCCTGATCTCTGACCACGTTCGCTCCTTCGAGGTTTTTGTTTCAACCCCGTGGCATGGCGTCAAGGCCTTTCTGGCGGAAGACTTCGTCTCCACCTTCCAAAAGACGGGTCTTGGTCTTCACAGGTCTTCGCACATGACCACAGTGGAGCCGCGTCTTCAAATGTCTTCGCATGTCTGATGCTTCAGACGGAGCGAACTGCACGAGTGGGTCCAACGACTTGGGAACCGTGGAAAACGTCTCCCGAGTGGCTCCACGAGGTCAGCTCTGAAACACCGTTTTAGACGAAGGTCCTAAGACAGTTTTCCTTCATATCGCAGACGGTGTCTTCTTCTGTGAAGGTTTATCGCGAAACTTGTTGCACTGGTGCTCTTCATGAGCGCCACCTGAAAGGCAAACAAATGTGTTCAACACCAACAAATCAGATGGACAGGGCCACTTGCAGTAGAAGAAAGGACGAAGTTTGTAGAGGCCACCGGATCCTGCCGTCCAGCTGCGCAGTCCAATGGTGAAGTCCCAAAGCGGACGAGGCCCTCGGGGTTTCCCGATTGGAAATGAACCACGTCCAACAGCAAAGAAATCTGAGACCAAACAGGATCAAGAGGAGCCGGGGAGCCAGAACGGCGCAAGAACGCAACAAGATCAGAATCTGCCGCGTGTTTGCGACCACAAAGCGACCCCAACGGAATGCCTGGTCTTTGGAGCTATGAGCGAAAGCAAAAACAGAAACCTCCGTCAAAAAAGAACGGTCAAACCACAAGAACCTCCTGTGTGTGTGTGTGTGTCAACACCTGTTCCAAAGGAATGTGTTGTACACTCGCAAGGGGGCAGTGGTCCTTTCAGCAGTCGCTGCCTAACAAAGACACTGCTGATCGGATGTGATATGATTCTGGGACGCCAGAATCACGTACCTGCAAGGTTCTTTAAACATATTGTAAAGGGCTAATGAGCGATGTTCAACAATTCTGGTTTCCGGACTCCTTCGCCTTCCCGTTCCCTCAGCCAAGGCCTAATTGCGTATAAAGGTCTACCTGCAGTAAAGTGGAACTTGTGTCAACTGATTTAGTCACACTGCGGGCTGTGGTGTGATCCCCAGCCAGGGGCGCAGCATGTGCACATGCCCTTAAGGGTGACCCTTTCCTGATCCCCGTCCTGCTTTGGATCCTCCCTCGATTCATCCATGACCCTCGGTCCTGCACAAGAATGCTGATCATACGCCGCAGGGCTTACTGAGATCGAACTCCAGCACGGATTCTCGCATGCGGCTAGGTAGTCACGTCCATGTCACGCGGCTAGGTAGTCATAGGCCGGAGTGCCAAGTAATCACTTTTTCGGTTCTTTCCTTCCTGCTGTTGCTCTTCGCTTTCTAGGTATTTTTTCGTTTTCTAGAGGCTCTTTAGGCGTAACTGATGTTCTTTTAGTCAAGCGAGCGCTGATGACGGCTTCATTTGCCAGTGCCTTCGGGCCAGTGCTTTCCATCCCACCCCCACCCCACACCCCCTGCACCCTTTCTTTCCTTGCCTTTTTCGTTTGCTTGGGCCTTCCTTCAGGCTTGTTAGGTCGGCGTTTAGGCTCATTTAGTCAATGCACGCCCTGCCCACACCCCCGCACCCCCTTGCACCTTTCTCTTTCTTCCAACAATTCTGGCTTCCGGACTCAGCCAAGGTCTAATTGCGTGTAAAGGTCTACCTGCAGTAAAGTGGAACTTCGTCAACTGATTTAGCTGTTGCGAGCATCAATCTAAGTGTGTGTGCGTGTATGCGTCTGCTGTCAAGTGTGTTAGGCAACATGGTTTTGCTAGAAAAGTGTTGATTTTCCATGTCCGTGCTCTACATAACGCATTGCTCATCATGTCCGTGTACCAGGTGCCCTGTGGACAGAATGTGACAAAACTGATCCTCATGTCCATCTTCGACATCAAAAACCACACCCAAAGTATCAGGCGCTTGAAACAAGCGAAGGCGCCAAGTAGTAGTTGCCGACTGCGGCTCAGGGGTCATCTCATCTGTTGGATCTCTGGGCGTCATCTTTGGATGCCAACGACAACGAGCAGCTGCCTTTGCAGGCGCCTATTGGCTCTTTTCGACCTGCCTAGTCGTGCGATCACATGCCAAATAGAAGGATAGCTCATCTGGTGAACCTCTTCAAAAGGCCTGACCTCACCGTGTCTTCGTTTCAGCTGACACAGCGACTACCGTGCTTTAACTTTCGTTGTTCAAGCTTTCGTTCGTGAGTCCGTCTTCCGCATCTCTCCCTCCGGTCCCTTCCCTCCCTGGAGCTTTCCAGCTCCCAAGGCACCAAAAAGCCCACCGTCAGCAAGACTGGGCCAGGCAGACTGTCCCCAACACATCCGCTCATCCCCCACCCATCCACCCACCCTTCATCCAGCCTGCGTTCTCGCTCTTGAACCACGCAACCATCCCCGCGGAGGGCGGGTCCGCCGGCTTCGGAGGCGCGGAGTGGTGACCGATCTTGCTGATGTGAAGACCACTCAAGTGGACATGGCTCTGCCAGCGTCGGAAGGTGAACAGGAGCCCCTCGGCGGCTGGAACATTTGGCGGCGTGACATGTGATCGGGGGAGGAAGGGACAAGCATGCGGCGGTGGAACTGGCCCCAGCACGCGGGGGGTGGGGGTAACAAAATAAAGAGAATCGACGAGTTTTTCAAGGTGAGTCTATCAGTCTATCAGTCATCAGATCTGTGGGTACTTGGCCGAGTTTCCTGTCATTCAAAACGACAGGAAGTTCGTCAACGAGGTGGTGGTCCTGGGGATTCCCACTGGTGCTCAATCCAAGAGGCAGATCTGCACAGCTCTCCAGAGGTCCCCCGCTATATTGAAAAAAATTGTGTCTTAATCAACGGCCTTCACAGGCTCTAATTCGATGCCTGACCATCCATACCTTTCAGACCTCCAGGAAAGGGAGAAAGTAAGTTTTTTTCAAAGTGTGAACCATCCAATCCCCACAAATAAGAAAGAACGCTTGCCATGTCCAAAAGTTTCTCTCAAGTGGCTGTGGGTCATGGCCACCGATCATGAACACAATACACTACCTGGGAGGTCAACCTGCCAGGTTTGGGGCTCCGGGTGTTGACCCACAATCAAGTATCGTTGCTAAAAGAAAACGCCGGTGCTGAAGCATCTCTCGCGGATTTTTTCACCCTCAAGACCCTGCCACAAAGGAGGGCACGGTTGGTGTGTTTCATCCCACTTAATTTGAGAGGAACTTCGAACTTAATGTAGACACTTGATGTGTATACATACGCTACCCCCCATGACTTACCTTCTTGGGGGCTTGCAAGGCATATGGTGAAAGAAAAAACATTTTGCAGCCGGACAACAACTTTGTTTGATAGTCTTTATGGCCGGTACGCTTAAAGTATTGTATTTGGTGATTGGTTTTTTCAATTTGAACAACATGATGAAATGTCCAATCCTTGATCTTAAAATGTCCGTGGTTCAACATCTATACTTTCCTGGCTCTTGTTAGTTCCTTATTCAATATCCTTGTATTAACATTAACGATCATTTTGCATTTGTATCTTCATGAGGTTTATCTGAACTGTCTGCAATGCAAAGCATTTGTATATCTCCTGGACAGTTTGTAACCAACATGATACACACAAGAGTGCTGTTGAAAAAACAATAGTTCACAGCTGCACTTTATCACAAGCCCTTTTTAAACCATACCATACACTAGTAGATGGCACTTATTCAGAAACAACCATGCGTATATATACTGTTTCCCCTCAACAGCGAGTGTAAGCCTCGTTCTGGTCTATTTCCAAGTGTACCTCTCGGTGAAGTTTAACAGCCAGTGGGATTGTTCTACACTGGCATACGATGTCAATATCAACTTCATTTTGCTAGGGTTTATGACCTATGTAAAGGATTCAAAACTGCTGGTTGAAAATGGATCTGAGGACGGGGAAACGAAGGGAAGAAGCTCACTGAGCGATGGGATGGGCTTGTAAACCGTGGATGTCAGAAGGTGATGTTCGTCAGTTGACAGTTGATGTGATCAACAAGGGTGCTCTGCATAAAGCTGAAGCTAAGCAATTGACAAAGTAGGCCAGCTCAACTGGCCCTGTGATACGCAGGCGTGCATGATTTGCGTTTCCTGGTGTTTTTACGTTGCCTGCTGCGCGCGGAGTCCCTTCTCGATCTTCCAACTCTCAAGCGCAAGGTGAATTCATGACTCCCCACCCAGCTAAACTGGGGTCTCTCGAGTGGATCTGTTGGGAATGAGCACACGCTATGGCGCTAGTGCGAATCATCGGCAAACACTGACCCGCTCATGTGTTGAACATGCGGCATACATACTCAGCAACGCCTGATCAGGCTGCACAGTTTGGCACGATTGAGATTGATCAATGGAGTGGGTGGGGCGGCGGCGGAGCGAAGCAGCAACCCGATAGGCGGGGCTTAGGGAGCAGCCGCAATTGGTTGGCGGCGAATGTGCGCAAGTGTTGCGATAGCAGCGCCAAACAAACCTGAGAAAACATGGGAGATGAGGTGGAACGTCCCCCGCACAGCCTCGGACACATTGACCGGGGGAGGCAAGGCTTCCTTAACTATGAAATCAAGGTGAAGAACCAACTCGTCTACCATGCCAAAAATGATCGCGCCCAACAAACTCAACACACGCCGAAGGAAAAGCCGAAAGCTAGCGACCAGGAACTTTGTGATTGCAGCTGCAACGGCTGGGCGAGCCAGAAAACTGACCAACACCAAAAGAAAAATGCAGCGCAGGAAACGCATCTTCCAAATCCAGTTGAAGGCACCATGGCCCAGGGTTCTCCAGCTGAAAACATGCAAATACCTGCTTGGGCAGCAGCGCTGGTAGCCTCCGGCCTTCGGACCAGTGGCTCACATGCACGGGGTTCACTTTCCGGCTCGAAATCTAGCAGCCCTACATAAGCTTTTGCGAATTTCTGGAACTTTTTGTCTGCATCATATCTCTTTGCGCTCTTCAGGAACATCTTTGCACGCTTGGCCGGACAAACTCCCAGCTGCAACGACGGTTGCGCCATGTTCAGTCAGCAAGCTCTGCATAGGTCCTACACCAAGTCACAAGGGCCTGGCCATCAGTCTTTTGAGCTGACTTGAGGCGTGCAAACGGTGTGCGCAAGTTGTGTGCAGAATCACAGCCAAACACAGGGGGCCCAGCTTTTTTCAAGCGCGCGATTGCCTCTGGGGAAATCTTGTCTATAATTTGCGTCGACATTGCCAACTGTATGTAGTGCTCTAGAGACCTTTCCACAGTCCATCTGCCCAAGAAGCGCAAGGTTGAAATGCTTGCGCCCCTAGCAAAATACATTGTGGCACCTCCTCGTCTCAGACTGCCAGGAGAAAATTTGGGTCACCTAAACCTAGCTCGACTAGGAGTTGCTTGAACATGTTGCTGAAACAGCGACTACTACGAGGCCACAACTCTTGCGGGGAATCGTCCTCTAGGATGTCCCTTATTAACCACGCAATGCAATTTGGGTTGCTCAAAGTGACAAACTGCTGCTCACCGAATTGCCGCCGGTTTTTAGGTGAAACAACTCTTATTGCGGCAAGGTTTTGTCCCAAAGAAAAAGAACCTGGCAGCGCAAAATCAGAGTGCTGGAGTTGTAAGAGCTCCCCCGGACGCAACATGCATAAAGGGCCAAGTTCTAACAGAATAGACAAGACTATCCACAAGTGACGGAGGTTGATGTCTTTTTTCAACTTTCCCATGCGCCCTGGCAAGGCCAACCATGAAGGCCCAAACTGGCACTGGCAGCGGCCGCCTGAGCCTAGGCCTTTTCTGTTCTTCACAAACACACATGTTTTCCCACGTTGTTACAAGCTTGCCCTTCAAGCGCGGTTGGAGGCGCTGGCACCCCAAAATTGCATGTTCAATGTTTCACCAGTGATTGGCTACGATCTGCGGCTCGCGAATGTCTATAGAGGACATATTCACCTAGCACACGATCGGCTGCACTGCTACGCGCTAAAACAGTCTTCAATGTGAGGCAAAGTCTTTAATAGCGCTTGCGACCCATGGCTACTTAGTCTGGCCTGTCGAGACGCTCGTATTTCGCGGCGCGAAGGCACATGTAGTTGACACACGATTCGCACTGCTTAAAAAACAAACAACACGCAATTCCTCCAATGAATGCATCTATTGTAACATCCCTCGGCGCACTAACAGCATGCACAAAGATGAGCAGACATTTCTGGCGCTCCTTCTGCTGTGAAGTTTAGTAGCAAAAGTGTTTGACGAGTGTTAGTGTGAGGAGGGATGCTCTAATGCATCTATACAAAAAACACCCTAAGAAGTATTGGTTGCGCATGGCTGCGTGTGTGCCGTATACGACATGGTTTCCCTTACGTTGACACCCCTGCTCTAAAAACCTCTGGACAGCGGGCGATCTCTTGGCTTGCACAGCTGTTTGACTGGTTTTGTCCAACAAGCACTGCGACAAACTAGACTTGCCAAAATCCTCTGGGATAGGCTTTCCCCGGGATGGGAAGTCGGCCGGATTGGAGTGAGTGTCTACCCAGATGTTGGTTAGCGACAGGTTGCCTGCCAAGAGGTACGGCAAACACGACCTCAGCTTGTGGTTCATCTGCTTGGATGAACTGCGCCTTTTGCAAAGGCTCCTACGGTCACCCGTGAGTCACAAAGGTTCACAACTCGGCAATTGCCTCTACCTGAGTTTACCCTGTCCTTGATTTCACGCTTCACCATCTCCATTTCGAGGAGGTTTATGTGGTCTTTCCAGGTGAGCTTCGTGGCTTGAGTTACTTCCCACTTATGCTTTAGTAGTGTCGGTTAGACACTTTGGCGCCGGTTGCATGCATGTAGGGGGCGGAATGGCAAGGCTGTCCCAATCTAGCCTGGTGTACTCACCCCTCTTTTCCCCAAACCTGTAGAGCGCTTTTGCAAATGCCTTTGAAGTGAGTGTTGAGGTTCTGCCACCACCTGCTGCGCTGGCATCGCTTGCCGAGATCTGCACTGACACTGGCCATCTGGCACTGCTAAAAGCGAGGGGGAGCAACAAACTGGCTAGAAATAGCTCATCTCGCACATGGTGTGGGGGATTCACCGTGCTTGTTTCAGGCATGCGCTCCAAGTAGGTGTGATGAAAGGCGCACATGCACTCACGCCTATGCATATACGGGCGCACGAACAATCCTACCAACTTTTGCATGGCTTCCTTCGTTGTCCTCCCCATCTCAAGTAGTGCAGCAGTCAGTGCTTCGATCTGCCGCAGCTTGGCAATTGGAGCGCCAACCCACCCGCTAGCTGAAGAAACGGACGTTCCCCAGGCCTTGAACTCATATTGTTTGTCAAAGGCTTTCTTGAGAGACCTAGGAAGGCCCAATTCCTCATAACGTTTTCGGGCAGAAGAGGCGAGTATCTCGTCTTCTTGGGTGGTCCTCTCACGAGTGGGCTTCTTGTCTACTGCTTGAAATGTTACATGATCATCTATATACAAGCCTTCTAAAGTCCGGGAACAAGGGAAGACGCGTCCGTAAACTAACTTCTGCGAGTTTTTCAAGCAACCAGCAGCTTCGAGCACGCTCTCATGTGTGGCTTGGGCGATGTCAACACCATTTGTATCCCCCATACAAAGAACTGTGAAGGCCGGGAAATATTGCTCGTCGGGTATGAGACCCAAGTCCGGCAGTTTGGACCCAAGTATGGGTTTCCCAAAGCAATTTCGTGGTTTCCAGGCTTCCAAGTGGCGGATCAAATACAAATAGTTCGACAAGTCGTCCCCGCTGGCACGAACGCTTTCGGACCTTCCCAAAATTAACTGAGTGAGCATGGACCCGTTTGGGAGCTGGCACCCATTTAACCTACGTTCTCTCTGAGGTTTAGGGGCCTCCGATCATTAATCAATCTATCGCTTTCAGGTTTGTGTGGGACGCAAAACAACCCCCCCCTTAATGAGCTTACGCCCTTCTGCCAGCACCTGCGACCTAGGTAAAAAGTCAATCATGTTGGCCGCGTGCAATTTGCGCAGCAGAGGCGGCCAGTCTTCGTCCTTCGCTTTGTGGCAGGCTGGTGGGTCGTGATTTGAGCTAGGGCAGCTAAGGGTTGTTGGAATGTCTTGCGGCGTCTGTTCGAACTGCTGCAGCTGCTGTCCTGAAAGATGCTGGCGGGGATCTAATGTCCTAGCCTTTTCCGGCAGTGAAATCCGAGAGGGATCAACGGCCATTGCACCTTCAGGCTTTCCAGAAACAACAATGCTAGGGTCATATTGACTGAGTGAATTCGTTCAATTAATTCGGTTAATTGGGCTGGGCCTCTTTCCATGGTCCCCCTAGGATGGGCACAGTAATGAATTAAGTGGCGGTACGTTGTTTGGGCATAGCTCTCATGTTGGGCAGTCCATTCCCCTTGGGAGGCACGCTCAACTGAAGCTTTGGCAGCTGCGTGTGAACTCGGAGACCCGGAATCCAAGAAATTGAAAAGGGCCCACAAGAGATGCAACCAGTCAAAAGCCTCCCTCTGAACTTTTTTTGGAAGGCCTCGTCTTTTTACCCGGGGGCGCAAGCCACGGGAGCCTAGACGGGACAAACGACCTTGACCCAGCAGGCGCGCTGGATGTTCTGACCCCTGTCTGCTTCTGAGACCTAAGGTGGATCCTCCAATATCGAGCAAAAGATCCATGGATTGAATTAACAACATGAAAAAGGTGGCCAGCAAAGTGCTGGTCTTGGGCATTTGGCTTGCTCAAGGGAACCCGACTCACGACTCTGTCTCGTCGGGCTTTCTGGTTTTTGTCTTGCCTTTTCCCTTCTTGGCGCCCTTGCCTGTCTGACTGTCCTCCTCCGCCAGATCTGTGGTGGTGAGGCGTGGCTTGCTGGGCTTTTCTAACTCTCCCATCGCCTTCACATAACTGGCTACTACTTCGAATTCCTGGGCTTCTCCGCCGAACTTCGGTTTCTCTAAAGGATCGGGCAGATGTGTGAGGAGCCAGGCCGTGGCCCAACTTCCCTGGTCGAGGCTGCACTGATGGATTGCACGGAGCAACTGAAAAAGTTGCAGCGCACACTGCTCTGACTTTCCCTGCAGCAAAACTTCCAAGGCTTCCGAAATCCCGAAGTGAATGCGAAAAAGGCTCCGGTTCTTTCCCCAGTTTAGCTTTTTGGAAAAATCCGACAGAGTGTAGATAGCGTTGGGATGTGTTGCGCCCAACACTTCCTGCACATCCTTGATGTAGCGTCAAATATGCTTCTTTGGGTTCTTCCTCATTGCTGGCCTGGTTCTGGCGGTGGGCGCGCAAAGCCTTTCCAGCACCACGGAGTTTTTCCCTGCCACTCTCGGACGAAGTCTCGCTGGTCTCCTGTCCTCCGTGGGAGCCATGGACTCTTCCTTGCTCTTGTTTTTCTTCTTGCTTTGCTGTCTGAGTTCGTTCAAAATCTGGACCTGAGTGAGAGCAGAGAGGTCGGGAGCGGTGGCTGTGATCTGTGCCTTGAATTTGCTCTGTATGACCGTTGCAGCCAGGGCTTCAGGTTCATCTTGCCAGTCCCCTCCAACGATGATGGTCCAGGAAGGTGAGCAAACGAGCTAGGAGGTCTGCGTTCAGAGGAGATTGAAGAGTCTTTGCCGCTCTGAGGTAGAGGTTGACCACGAAGATGGTGAGAGCTTCCCTCTGAATCCCAATAGCAGTCCATCCGTTCCCTTCCTTGGTGTAAGTGTGAGCGTGGTGGCTTGGATGCCGTGGTCCATGAAGGGCCCTGCACACGATGACCAAAATCAGTGATGTTCCCAAAGATGAGATTGAGGGTCTCAAGGTGCTGCCTGTGCTTCTTCTCAGGTGGCTCAGGTAGAGCCTCTAAAGTGTCAGGGACTAGCTCGTCGATGGGCTCCTGAACAAGCCACAACTTAACCACATCCTTCTTGTGCTGATCAATCAAGTGAGGAATGGGTGCCGGGTAGACTTTATGCAATATGTATATATATATACATATATTATCCCCCGTACATTTTCCCTTGGGTGTCTTACATTACATTTCATAGACAAATTGTGTCTATAGAATGAGTTGCCTGGGATAAGTTGTCTATAACATGACAAGCCTTGTATTTATATAAAATGATTACCAGCATGTGAAAACAAATATAAAACATATCACAAACAAAAAACATCTATAAGATGAAGTTCTATAGAATGATCCCCTTGACATCTTGATCTTAACAACATACAACAATATGATCCCCCTGCTCGCTCTATAGAATGCCTTTCCTGCATCCTTGCACACAATCCCATCTGAAGTACATACTTGCTCAAGCAGCCCTCTATAAAATGATCTCCTGTGATGTTCAAATATATTCTGGAAATCTGAAACCACATATTCTATATAAAATGGGTGTCCAAAACCCATTTCATAGAGGAAAGTGATTGTCATTTCATAGAGCCTCATGTACGGGGGATCATATATTTACATATATGTATGGCACCCCCGCAGTGCGTCTGAAACTTCAACGAAAAAATGACCTCAGAATGCAGAATTCACTGCAAATAGCACTTAGAAGTGCAAAAAGGTAGGTCTTGGGGGTTACCATATATATACACCCCATATGAAGAGGTTTTCAAATCAAGAGTCTACATTGGTAATATGCTTACTGTAGAAACTCTAACCTTTACCCTATCAACGCCTTCCAACTTATCTCCCTGGCACTCTGACTCAAAAAACAAAGTGGGCAACCGACTGGATGCAAAGGAATCAGAGCCTTTCCGTGCTCATGGTCCACTTCCGTAGGATGTTGCCTTTCAACATTTCATCACTCTTCCATCCACCAGGTCACTCCGTGTGCGTCCGCAGTAGCCACACCCACTGCCCTTGGAAAGTCAAAGATGTCCTGAACGAGCCCGACGTCGTGTGGAGACCGAGAAGCCCTCGTCGGCAGGGCACCGAGTTTCGTCCCTGCCATCTAGGCCATCTTTGCGGAAGCGGGGAACCGGGCGGCATCGGGCGGGGCGGCTCGTGTGCATTCAGGTTCGTGGCTTCGGCCTTGATGCTTTTTGTTTGCATTGAGAGACAGTCGGGACTCGTTCGTCATGACAACTCCGTTACCTTTGAGGTCCGAAATAACGTCAACGGATCCCGGGTCGGTCCTGTGAGATGGTGGCTTCTCTGCCACGGTTCACCGAGAAGAGGTTCACTTCATTGAAGTGCCCGGAGGTGTCCCGCGAGAAGATCTGCAACCAGGAAGGTCGTCTTGTCTGAGACTAGGCCAAGAGACGTAGAAGGATCTGAAGGGTCTGACACTGTCTGACGCCTAAGGCCTAAGGTCAAGAAGTCACGTGAAAATTGGCCCCCTGAACCGGCGGGGTGGGGCGTGTGTTCTGGTTTGTCGCACTAGACCGGTGGGTGCTGGGGCAGCTGGGGCATCTGATCGATCACGGACCATCCCCGGTGAGTCCAGCCGAGGCCTCATAGAGATAGACTTCGTTGGGCGATAGCCCTGTGACCTGGGCAGTGGCATGGCCATCCTGGTTCCGCAAGAAGCCGGCGTAGTCGCGCGTATGAGTCCAGCCATGAAGAGACACTGTGTAACCTGGGCACGCGGACCGATCCTGGAACGTCCCGGCCTCGGAAGGGGCGGGGCTTGAGGGTGGGGCAGGGAACCATGACAACGGAGGATGGAAACGTCCCATGCAAAGCACTTGGGTGTTTCCAGAATCCTCCTCATGAGGACCAGGTCTTCTGGTGTCCCTTGAAGCCCTGCAAATGCACAGACGCTGGAAACCAAGTCAGAGGTAGATTATCAACCCATCGATTGACAACATAGCCATAAGATGCTCCAGCTTCCTTCACACTCCAGCTTTTGGAAGGCTCTGCGGTTCTCATGCGGTCCATGCGCGCACCAAGCAGCCATTGTCCAAGGTCAGGTGAAAGGTCTGGTCTTGAACATTGTCCGAGTAGTGTGCACCTGGCAGGAGCATATGGGAGCGGCTCCAAAGCCATCCACCCCAAGAAATCTCATAGGCTCATAGATCATGTCCTTGCTGTGTTGCTAACTCTTCGGTCACTGTTGAGCTTCACAATCAGACAAGCGAAGCTGATAAAACACTAATGAACTTCCTCTGCTGAATCCTTCCTGCCGGGGAGGTCCAGGCAAAATTCTTGCTACGATGTGTTTTGATGCAAAAGTCCCTCTTTCCAGAACTGACGCCTTTTCTGGATCTATGGTCTTGTACGAACAAGAACATGCTTCCTAGCTCGACCAAGCTCGTGCTGGGAAAACTGTGGCGATTCCACTGGACCCGGTGACATGGGGCGATTCCATGGAAATTCTCCGCACCTAAAAGGCAAGAAGAATGCGACCTCCCCCCACACCCGCACCGCGTTCTCGTCCTCCCTCGTCTACCATCCCGGTTGGTCGTCCCCCCTTAGGCCCTTAGGCCACGAAAGCCTCCGGGATTCGACATCACGAAGTTGCTCTCGCGGAAGGGCTTGCGCGGCTCCGCCTCCAAGAAGGTTCCCGCCTCCCAACGCTGGCGAGCAAGAGGTCGAGGTGCCGACGCAGGCGGCGTCGATCCGACCGCAGGCGTCGGGGTGACGTGTCTCCCGACGCCCCGGAGAAGCTTCTACGTGAGCATGGTCTACTCGTAGAGGTTGTCTAGTGGATAGAAATGGGACATTGTGAGACCAAATCCTGTTTTGCCATGAAAAGAAACCCATCCGATCCCTGCTCCCTCTCTGCCTGCTCTCCGGTGTCCCATGTCTCACCGTCGTTCCCAGCTTCCCCATGTCTCACCTTCAACTTCCACTGGAGATACTCCACGGTCGTGAGCATCTCAGCATCACTCAAGGCACGATCCCAGGTAATGACCTCCATCACACCAAAGTCGGACACCTGAGGTCGCTCCACCATCGTGGAATCGTGTTTTTCGGGGCCCAACGACCCGGGGTCAGTGACCAAGAGGGTCGAGATCGACAAATATGCTTGGAATCATCCGTGTTTGGTGGAACAGCAGCGGTGGCAGGTGGCAAAGGATCATCAAACAAATTGTGGCCATGCTAGAGGAAACGGTTGGGAGATGGTTTTTCACAAGCGCACACTCTGACCTGGTTTGAGGATGCCTTGGTTCTGCTCCTCCATTCCCTCAAACCTCTGTCCCACAGCCACCAAGTCCTAAGTAGGTCATCCATCTGTGCTAGAACCGACCAAGTTTGGCCAACCCATCTATTCCAACTGAGTGATCAAGAACAGCTCCATCAGGTGTCGTTCAATCTTGCAATACAAGGTCAATCCTAAATGGATCTCAATGGAGTATTGGAAGGCTGCTTCAGAGTTGTCTTTGACAAAGCCCTGGACGTGAGTCATGCTGGGATTGCTGCCTACTACCTGTTAACAAGATACAAGTTCGAACTTCTACCGTAGATGGACAAAAAATCCAACCCAATTACAGCTCGGTGTTCTGAAACTAACCACAAACGCTTGCTTGCGGAGAATTCAGAATTCAGAAGAAGACAAAACAGAGAAAAGCCAAAAAAGTGGGCACTCGCGATACGGGCAAATAGGAGTTCCGAGAGAGGTTGTCTTCCGACACCTGCAAAACCATGGAGAAAGGTGCCGGTCAGAAACTTGCAGCCCTTGCTTCCTAAGGACGTGTTCATGTTTTTGTCGTATTTCCTCCATTCTACTGGATCTGTAGCTTTGAGTTAACCAATCAAAAACGACCGCCGCGCACGGAAGGCGCACGCACACCATGCAGCGGCGTGGCGCGGCCTTGTAGGCGCACCGAACGTCCTCGCCTCATTATACGCACCATTGTTGATCACCAAGGTTTGCTCCACTCCTCAGACCAAGTCATCAGATAGGATGGAGCGGAAAGGATCCCAACTCTTCACTCCCTTCTCTCTTCCACCGCGGTGTCGCAACTGGGAATCCTACTTGGGCGCGTCTTTTAATAAGGAGACCCCCCTCGCCCTCTCTCAGTAGACTGGTCGAACGGAACGACTGGGAGGTCTCCCTATTTGAACGACACATCCATTTATATAGTTCTTTTTCCTCTGCCTACTTCCTCCTGCTTTGGAATTGGAGTCCTGGGAGGTACGATGGCCGTCTCAACGGACCCTGACCAGTCGATTTGGCACCGAACATTTGGCGTCGCCACGTCACAGGCCAGACACACCTCAAACCATGGGCCTTAAGCTTGTTTCTAAGGAAAGAAATGTGGCCAGAAACCTCAAAAAATAATAACAATACAGTAACAAAAAAACATCCAGTGACTCACATGGAAACTGCAAAAGCCACAGACTTCCCCTCTTCCGAAACCTGGCAGACCATCATTTGCTCGTTTCAGAGAAGACGTTTTTTCCTGAAATTGGGGACATCTCCTGGAATGCTGGACCATGTCCGTCCCTGAGGATTTGGGATGCCTGGGGGATGCCGTTCAGGCGCATGCCTGTGGCAAGACGTGATCTTCACACTCCTCCCCTTTTTGAATCATTTGGATTTGCAATCGAAGTGGAAAAAATAATCCGAGAACGAGTCGTCTTCTTTTGGCCATTGTCCACCTCCACTCCCATGTGGTTGGTGTTTCGTCCTTTTTGCCTGGTTTGAACCCATCATCTTGCTCGAGCTGACTGGAAGATCCCCCTGGCACTGCCCGCCAGGCACTGCCAGGCAGATAGTCTCACACCGAGAAAAACGGGAAGGGAATTGCCCAACTCCCACGGTGACGTCACGCACCACGGCGACGTCAGGCACGTCATGCCACAGCGTCCGAGGTCCCCCGCCGTGTCGCTGGCCACGTTCATGGTGGCGTCGTAGATCCGGGCGGCGGCGTTGGTGCCGCACATGACCAACCAGTCCATGAAATTCCGATTCCTGAGAGATTTGGGGTGGCCGGGGGAAACCGAAATGTTAAAAAGTTTTAAGAAAAATCATGCCCCAGGTAAGGGGATGAGTTCTCTAGATTGGCTTGAGGGTCGTTGACATATGCCACAAATTCCAGGATGCACCCAGCTCGGGAAAAAGAAACATGTTGCTTAGCAAAACCAAGCTTCCGGTGGGTGTGCGTCACCCACTTGTCATAGTGCGCCACCCCCACCTGGTGGTCTGGCTGGATGTCGGGCCAATGGGAGTGACTTTTGGGTGGTGAGCTCTTGGGTGGACAGGTTGAGACAAGTGCCCACGGGAGGAAGAGGCGGTGTGGTAAAACAAGAATATTCAAAGGCCACACAAGTCAAATGAATGTTGCCCACAGCAATATTCATTGATTGGTGGTGGCCTTTGAATACCCAGAGTCGTTTATTCACTTTTGCCATTACCAAGCAACAAGCTCAAGTGCCCACAGCCAATTCCGAAAGCTGAACCTGCTTTTTTGGGCGGCGGTCAGTTCACCGGGCAGGCCACATCCCTCCAACCACTGGGCACCATCCAGGAGAAGTCAGTATCAGTATAAGGGAGTCATTGGTCTCTGGATGGTGCCCAGTAATTCCCATCGGTCACCATCCATTTCGGATAATGTTGGGTGAGGACGACGTCGTTGAGAGACCGGCCGTTCACAGCGCCAGGTCGAAGCGTTTCCGGTGCCGGACAACGGCCTCGACGATCGAAGCGACATCCGATCAAAACAGCCCATGACTATCCATCATCTCTTTCAGCGGAACCCTGCCGAGCCCTGGATTCCTCTATAAATCAGGTGCGAGCCTTCGCCTTCCTCCGTCGACTTCACGACTAAAGAGGAATGAAAGAAGGTCTGGTCTGGCAGTCTACTGACTCGTGCAGACTCGTAAGGAATAAGGCTGAAGAAGGGTGGGTGGATCCGACAAGTGGCATCTCTTGTGGGGGTTCACTCCCTCATTCCCTACTAAGCACTGAAACTCAGTCTAACAAGCCTGTTCAGACCAGTGCCCATGGAGGAAGTTCTTCTCAGCCGTTTGCAAAATACGTCCGCGGTGCCAGCCAGTGTAGCCTCGGTGTCAGTCGTCTTCACAACCGGTCCTCTTCGCTGGTCGATGGTCTCGAGCGCGAAGCGACTGTAGACCGGTGGGACGTGAAGAAGGATGGAAGGTTTCGGATCGCAACGAGGCGCTGAACTCTCGTCGGGAGGTTGCCCAACATCTCCAAACCGCCCAGGTGCTGAGAGAACATGAGAGAACACTCTGTCTGTTTCGCTGCAAACGACAGCAAACACGAGCCCAGTCTGGAGTGTGGTCTCCTGCGTGGTGAACAAGCCAAAGTACCGCTACATTCCAGGTGCAGAATGGTTGGTGGACTAGATCGGTCAATGTTGTCCAACCCACTGGTGAAAGATAAACCCTCACCAGGCGGCGGCTATGGGAACTGGACAGCACTAAGATCTTTGCTGAAAAAGTACTGAGCATAGACACGATGAATGAACTTTCCACTACCAACAATGCGGCCTCGCCTTTCCGGCGCCCGCAAAAACGGCACGTCGCTCGGTCATGGCACCGGTCACGTCCGGTCACGTCTGTGGCTATGGGTCATGGCAGGACGAACGACCACGGAACATGAAGCAGAAGGTCCACTACCTGACATGGTCAACTGGGCCGGTGAGGAACGGCTCCGGGTGCCATGACCCACAGCCGTTTCAGGAGTTCTTAAGAAGCTCACAACCGGAGCTTGCCTGCTTGATTCGCATGAGCAGGTAATCTAAACAAACTCCATTGCTCCTTCCTGAGTACTAGACCTGTTGTCACCACGTGGTGCATTTTGTCCAACAAATATCCTTCCCATACCTTCCCGACAAGGTGGCTCCGGAACAAATCACCATCAGATCCATTGGTCTCAACTCATTCGCATCATCCAGTCTACGGCGTCTGCGGCAGACTGTGGCGGAGTTTGGACTCAGAGGGTCATTAAGCTCCACTCGGGTGAATCTCACTGCCCAGCGCGGCGCTCGCCCAGTCACGGGTCACAGAGCAAAGGGTGAAGGTGCGTTTGAGCACTGTGCCAAAATAGAAGCCAGCCATGGAACCGCCTGCATTCCCACCGTGGCCGGAATGCTGAGTTCATCAACCCCGCGTCGTCGAACGGAACGCGCCGACGAACGGAACGCGCCGGGTTGCACGGACCAGATGTGGCCCGCACTCCAACTGGCGTGCTGGGGATATTGGCTGTGAGTCCAAACCTGGACAAACCCTGGTAGGCTGACCTCCCAGATAGTCCATTCTGTTCATTTAGGTCAACCCAGGTCTCCTGGTTTGACCCACAGCCAGATCTGGTTCAAGGAGGACCCGGCAGCCGTCTTGTTCAAGACTAGGGACTGCAGGACCCTGACGATTTGCCTGCGCCTCAGTGGTAGGATGATGTTTGAAAGACCAAACCAGTGAAAAACACTGAGAGACAGGAAGATCTGTGGCCCAAGCGATCAAGTGAGCACCTGAAAACCAACCGAAAGCACGTGCAAGCCGCTAGCCTGAAAGCCCCAAAATGGACCTGCTCCGGACAACAATTGGTCCATCACCAGCAACACCTTTCTCTTCCAGGAGACCCCAAGGGGTGTTGTTTGGACCCTAAGGGGTGGTTAATAGACACCCCTTACCACCAATTCGCACCCCCAGCCGGCCCAGCAACCCTCTCCCAGCCGCGCGGGCTTCCGCCGCCTGCCACATAGGCCACCGGTCGATCGGCCCCGTAGCCCGCCAGCACCGTGCGCTGCGCCGAGGCGCGCACGGCGACGCCCTCCCAGTCGCCCACAGAGCTCTTCCACGTGGAGCCTCCCCGGAGTGGCAACCATGCTGTTCACCCCCAATCACTGTGGGTGTCCGGTCCTAGTCCTAGTCCTCCAATCTGACCCACTTCTACCACTTCTGGAAGAAATGAGGTCCTTTTGAAAACACCGGTGTCATCGATCCCTGGTTTCACTTGAAGGTCGCGACACACACCCTCTGGAACCCCGAACCCAACGTTGTGCGGTTTCCGGGTTGGTTTGGGGGCAGATTCCCGGAGACTCTGGACTCCACTGAGGCTCGAGACTCTGGACTCGAACTTGGCAGCTTTCAAAAAGAGATGAGCTCCCCCAGAAATCAGCTCTAAGCCAGCAACCAAGCAACCAAGCAACCAAGCAAGCTCACTAAGAAAACCCAAGTCTACCAGAAATCAGCTCTATCTATCTGGGACTGGATGGATGGAAGCTGGAGGACGGCCTACTGACCAGATGTCCCACCGATGTCCGGAACGGGTTCCGGGAAGAATACAGGTCCCCCTCGGAGTGCCAGGTACACCAAGTGGTGGTACAGGAAAAGGGGTAGGTATCCCCTAGCCTCTATTCATCAACCAACCAAATCGCCGCCAGAAGCGGTCATTGGGGTGGTCGTGGCCGGCACACCTCCAAAAACAGGGGTGAAACATGGTGAAACCAAGCCCCAGTGAAGGACATGTCTTGGAAAGACCTGGCAGCTGGTCATACGAGTCATAGATCCAAAAGTGAACTTGATGTGTGAGATCCAAAAGGTCGAGTCGAGCTAGTGTGGTGCTTTGGTGCTATTGACCTCGGAGCATGAAGACGAGGCCATCGCTCTTAGGTTGGAGGCCATCGCTCTTCATGTTCCCTTCCGCATCCTTACGCTGCTTTCACGAGAGGATTGGATGCACTGCTTCACCGAGCCTTGTCCTCGTGGAAGGGGTTTTGGGGAAGGCGAGAGACCCAACAGTCGAAGGCTTCAGCCACGTGTGACTTCACTTTTCTGAGTAAGCACTTGCCCTATAGTCTTGACTGCCAAAAGTACCCCCCCACTTGGGGCGCGGCTGAGTCTATGAAACGGTCTATAAACATCCCACCAGACTGATTGGCCACCAGTAACTACAAGGCTCCGTTCGGAAGTTCTTTTTTCGTTACAGTTCATGGAGCTGTCATCAAATGGAGTTCTATGTTTGATTTCACCAATCGATGTGTTTTTTTTTTTCGAACAGCGAGTAGCTGTCTTGTCTTGGCTCCTCTTTAATGCAATGCTAACCGAACCAACAAAGTTCTTGATATACCTGGTACCAGTCAAGTTGCTTTTGCAACAATTGCATTCTTGTAAGCCTTATTTCTTTAGCCACTTGACTTCCTCTTTCGGTCATCTCTCAAGTCCCATGTGCATGAACCCCTATATATAGCAGATTCTTGCATTCTCTAGCAACCACCTGCATTCATTCCCGCACCTTCCTTGCACCTGCCTCTCCCCCCACCACGTTCGGCCTGCATGTTCGCTCTTGAACCATGCGACCATCCCGCTGGCTGGTGGCTCCACCGGCGGGGGCGGCACCACCTCTGGTACCACGGCGTTCCCGGCAGCGGAGCCTGCGCGACACCCTGAAAACCGGTCTCGGTGTCCACCGGGCGAACTGGTGCGACGAAAGCAGGGAATGAGGGTGGCTGGATCCAATAGAATCTCTATTGGGGGCGAAACTTCCCTTGTTCCCTACGAGTCGCACCAGTCAGTCTTCTTCCAGGACTTCCCAGCGATCACGAAGAGTTCAGTCGGGGACTGGTCACTGACCAATCCTGAAGGTCCGGGCCACGACGGGCACCTTTTTGAGGCTCGGCAGCAGTGGCACGAAACATCCATCTATGGTGACTAGCCCTATAGGGCTCCAACCACCTCCGTTTCGAAGGTGGTTGGGGTAGGTGCCAGGGGGGTCTAACCGCCGAACCTGAGGATACGGTTGGAGCCCTAGGGTAGTGATGCGGAACGAGATCGATCGAGTCATGTTCCTCTGGAAGAAATGCCTGGAGTCACATCGCTTCTATCCATTGGGACAGCAAGTGAAAACCTGTGACTACTCACTGCAGCTACTCCAGCAACCCGCTGGTGCTCATCCTTTCCACAACAAAACCACCTGGACGACCCAAATAAGGATGATTTTCCTGGTGGTTCAGGTGGTCATCCGGCTCCCTTGGTGGTCACCTGAACCACCCAAACAAAGCATGCATTCGTCTCTGATGATGATTTGGTCGTACTCGCGGCTTTGACCACGCTGCGCCGCAGAAGACATGCACTCCCGCAAGGCAACCAGCCCCCCCAGCGGACAAGCGTACCCGGCGTACCCCAACACCCAGAACATGAGGTTTGTCGTGGGTGTCTGGTTGCTGTCGTGTCAACTCGAGTGACTCAAGAAGGAAAGAAGGCCAAAGCTCACGACGTTCTTCACGGTGGCGGCACCGGCGGTTCACCGGCGGTGCACTGGCGGTTCATCGGGCCCACCTGAACGGAACGCCATCGTGAGGAACGACCTCCGCAAGCTCGTGGCCCAGCACAGCTCGGCGTCGGCCACGCGACAGGCACGCTGCCGGGGCAAGGCTTTGAGCTCACCTCGAGGTCTCCAAAGGTCACGAGGCTTCCGAAGGGTGAAGCGAATTTTTGGCCCCTTCGAATGCGAGCACCAAAAGAGAGCAGGACAGCCTGAATCACTGGATCACTCCCTGGTTACGGTGGGCGTTTGACTGTCTTGGATGACCATGAACTCTGAAGACCAAACAGGTGGTGAACTCACTCCACCTTGGCCCATGAAGAAAAACAGGACCCACCCTCATCCCCCCCACGTCGCCGCTCGGTCACCTTCCAAGCTGAACTCCCTCACGAGCGTATCGCAGCCCTGGCCGTCTCACGGCCGGTGGCCGAAGACACATCCGGTGGTGACTACACGAGGATCGGGTCGTCCTACCAAGGAGAGGGCGGAGGGTGGCACACCAGACAACCGCCTGTGCCACCGTATGTGGCCGAACACGTGTGCAATCCTGCATGTATCGTGCCGCCTATATATAACCGCAATGCAGAACTCACCGCAAGTACGAGTGATGGCAGGATTGACACCAGTTTTGGGGGGCGAAAGAAACCGAAGACTTTCAACACGCATGGTGCCAGGTTGGGTGACCAACATCTGAGGGGAAAAAACAGGAGAACTGAAATTCCTGGAACTCCACTTAGTAAGAATCGATTGCAAATCAACGGCTTGCTAACGGGTCGTTCAAGAAAAGAGTCTGGGCATGAAACACGGAGAAAAAGAACAGACACGTTCGTCGAGCCACAACCCTTTTCGGGAGTCCCGATCCGGAGAACGTCCCGGAGAATGTTATTCGCTCTTCCGAAAACCGAAAACCGAAAACCGAATTACGTTTTTGCCATTTTCGCCAAAAAAATGGTCCGGGTACCTCCGAAGACCGCAAGCCGAAGGCCGAATCCCGAAAGCTTGGCCCGGCCCCGAATAACGAAAATGTTATTCGCGAAGGACGAATAACGAAACGCGAATACCGAATTACGTTTTCCGGAGCCCCGAATAACGAAATGTTATTCGCGAAGGACGAATATAGTGAAACGCGAATACCGAATTACGTTTTCCGGAGGCTTCTCCGGATCACCACTGCTTTTCGGCCACAACCGTCGACCCACCATGGACTCATCTTCCGTGAAGACTCTTAAGGAGTCCAACACCTTCAAGGGAGATATTGGACCCAGCCATGTGGCGCCATGTGCGATGAGGTGCCCAGTCAGTCAGTGTATCCTTGCGTGTCAGCTTTGGAATGCCGGTGCTACATGGAGGATGCAGGCAGAGGACCCAAAACCTCCACACGATGTCAAAGGAATCCAGAAACCAAAAAGATAAACTTCTGTCCTCTTTCTCATCCTTCACCTCCCAACGAAAAATCTGCCATGGATCTTCCCCCTCAAAAGCATCGCCATCCTGCCATGATCCTCCTTCCGTCCCTCTTCTCCTCTTCCTTTCGATCCTCGTCCCGGCCTGAAAGAGTCGGCAGGTGGCGGCGCCGTGTTGGGCGCCACTCCAAAAGAATTGGCAATCGGAGTGATCCCGGCAGCGCGCCTCGCAGTCCGAGGGCTCCAACAGCTCCTCCTGCGGGACCGGTGCGGTCCGGCGTGAGCGTTCGGCGTCCCGAACGCAGCGATCTGAAAGAAGGACGTGGAGGGTCGACATCGAAGAGGGAGGGGAAATGAGGATCTGAATTTCGAAGGTAAGATAACGTTTTCATGTGAGTGGGTCAATGGTTTCGGCCCAAGCTAGCTGTGCCAGCCAGAAAGCCAGAGATTGGTCTCCAAGAACACTTCTGATCCTGTTCGGAGCATGTGTTCTGAGCACAACCAGCGTCTTCGAACCCACTGATCAGCAGAAGAAAAAGACCAAAAAGGCTTTGTGCAGTGCAGATGTCCTTGAACGTCTTTCTGTTCAGCCACAAAACCACGCATTTTCTCCCTGACCCAGCGCCGCGGAAACCTGCCTCCGTCTGGAATTGAATGCCGATCTTGGGCAAGAGCTGCCGAGACGGGCACACGAACTGACCACTGACGATGATGAAGGGGCTCGGGATGTAGTCCTAGGCTCGACGCATCAGTCGCACTGCATGCATCATAGACGTGAAAAAAAGAAGCTCGGACATGCGGGTGCAGCACATGAAACCCTTTTCCGGTGTGGGAACAGAAATGCATTTGCCGGAAAATGCGATCTTCTTTTTGCTTGTTGTGACATCAGCTTAATTGTTTGTTTCGAGCATTGACACCTGATTTATTCTTTGGTTGAGCGTTCTGTAATCAATCCTTGTTAAACTTTCTCCCGCTGTTCACAATTCACGATCTCTTTCTCAAGCTAATGATTGCTTCAACGCTCAGCCATTCTGAAAAGCTCAATTGCTTGTACTACTTCCTTGAACACGGTTTCTGACTCTTGGGCACTCGAAAATGACACCTGACTCGGTGTGGAGAAGGGGAACGGCTGCTCATCTCTTCGCAGCAGTGATGTTGGATGACTGTCAGACAGACCAGTGCACACAAACTGACACCCACCAGACACTCTCAGAACAGGCCGCACCCACCACACCCAGCACCGGTCGCTCCGTTCCGCACTGCAGAAAAGGAGTCATTCTGGCTCTCGGCAGGCTGCTCTTCGAACTTCTCTGCGTTCACCGGGGCCCCGGTGGACCAGGCCGGCGGCGCGCAGTCGCAGGGATGCAGCCAGTAGTCGGAGGGCTCCGGCGTTCCGGGATCATCTAAGATCAAGGGTGGGAGGCCCTCGTCCTGGAGAAGACAAGAGTGATACCCGGGACCCGTACCTGAAGTTCTGCCCTTTTGAGGCCGGTGTTCCTCTACAACATGGGTTTGCTGGTCTTCTTTGACACATGAAGAAGAACAATACAGGTCGCCCAGTCCACAAAAAAGGTCTAAATCTATGATCATGTTTTTTGGAAAAAGCTCGGGGAAAAACACGCCCCTTCCTTCGCGTCTTTTGGAGCTTCAAAAAAGCTCGTGACAACGCCTCCGTGCCAGAGCAAGCGACGCGTTGGACGATCTGAAAAAAACGTGCCAAGCACGACGAGTTCACGAACGAGCCATGATCTGAACATGTCTCCTCTCGCACCAGGATTGGACAGAAAATACATAGTCCGACACATGTGGTTGTGCAAACCAGGCTACCCGAGCTGACCGACAATGAAGAGAATTGAATAGCTACTAGACATGGTCAACCTTCCAGGCATCAGGGCTCCGGGTGCCATGATCCACAGCCATGTGAGAAGGGTGTTCAGTGGTTTCTGTCGACTCGCGTGTGCCGGGCCCGAGGCTCGCGAATGTGCATGGTGCTGGCCAACCGAGAAACACCGATCGCAGGGTCCGAATGAACGATCGAAGCGGCAGAATGTGACGCCGGGTTTAGGGTTTAGGGTCTTTTTGGGGAGAAAACCTTCACCCCATAGAATCTGTTCAGTTTCAAACCCCTGTGCTTGCACGGTATGCCCAGCAGTTTTGGGCATCACCACCAAGCAATACCCACGCTTAGTTGGTGCGCAGCCAGTTCGCAGGGCACATCTATTCAACAAATGACTGTGTCATAGTAGCTGTAGTAGTGTTCTCCCTATAATATTCACACAAACCCACAATCTCATCCGTCTTCAGTCGAAATTGGATCCCAAAAAAGGGATTTACACCTTCTCAACTTATAGCCATTGACTGACCTGTAAGTCACCCCGTAGAAGTCCAAAGACTATCTTTTGACCGACTGATGTAAAGGAATGTCCTAGACGCGGGTCATCTAAAGACCATTCTTTTTATAGTCCCGGGGCACCTGTAAGTCCGATACCAACATCCATCAAACCTTTTGACCTTTCGATGCCCACAGGTCCCCGGTCCTCCTCCTCCCCCAGCAAGAGCTTTGTTGGACACGCGTCCAGTGCGAAGGACACCTCGAAGGTGGAGGAGGTCAGGTGGTGCAAATCTCCCTACCGAGCCGCTCATCCCTTTTCCAACGTCTCTCCTCTCCAGAAGCGGCTTCATCTTTCGTTCGACAAAAAATGGAGGAGAGAAGATTGCTGACCTCTGGCGCGGGCCATCTGGACACTCCTTCTTTTGGTCTGGAAAAAGCCGCTGAAACCCCACCCTGCCCGGGGCTCTGCCCCGCCTGGCTGGAGGCCACGCAGTCCAGGACGGGACCACGCAACTCGAAGCTTCCCAGCGCCTTCCTGGCGAAAATCGTCGGGGCGCTCGGCATAGCCGGGGTCCTGCTCAGTGGTCGGGGCGCTTAGCTTTGCGCTGTCGCATCAGCAACTGGTGTGTTTGTGTGGGTTTTTGGAAAGAGTTACTGTATCCACATGGATGTTCTCTCCACATAGAAGCCACCCAGCAATTATCGGGGTCATCCACTGCCCGACTCTTCGATCAGTGCTCATATGGATAGATGTCCCTCATCCTTGGCCCAGCCCGTCATCCTGCGCCCAAAAATGCAGGAAGTGGTGAATAGAAGGAACCGAGCATCTCCATGTAGTCAGCCCCGTTGATCTTCTGCAAGACCCACTGCCCAGATGAACAGCCATCCCCAGCACGGTTCTTATACCTGGCTGCGGCACAGGTTTCGGGGTTCACGGTCTCGGCAGAAAAACTGCGACGACTCCAGGGTTCCCCGATTTGGGGAGGGCAGGTCTGAATTTTTTGCGCCGCCAGAAAGAACAAGCCACTGCGGGGAAAGAAAGAAACATCCATCCAATGATGGTCCAACCTTGGGAACAATGAGGGGTCGGCCCTCAAAAGAATCCACCAAGCCATATTCCAAGGCCATGAATGCCCCAAAATCCGATGCCTTCCCGGATGAAAGATTTCCACCCCTCGGGGTCGCTGTCAGATCGAACCTCACGCGGCCCCCCCCGGGCGGCCCCGATGGCCCGATGGCCCGACGGCGAGGCGGCCCGGGGCGCAAGTAGACGGCATCCTCCGGAGTGACTTGCTCCCTTCGGTACATCGTGCCACCCCTTTGGGCGTCGCGGCCCATGGGGCAATACCTGTCGCAGGGGCCGGGGGGGGCAAGAAATGGGGGGGGCGAGGTGAGCAGTGACTGAAGCGGGTCCAAAGCAGGTGGTATCCGGGTTCAGGGGGGTGGACGAAAGGTTGAGCTTAGGATCGCTTTTTGCCATCTTTTGACATCCGTTTTAGACCTGTTTGAATCTTTCAGATGCACTCCTACACTATGACTCACTTCCTGGAATTGGTGCAGTCCACCTCCAAGTTATGGTGCTTGGGTGATGCCAAAGGAGCCGGATGGCAAGGCCCGAGACACTTGGCTGGTCGAACAAGGCAGGTTGAAGCAAAGAACTCGAGCCACCAGACAGTGGGACAAGGCGGTGGATTTGGGTCGCACTGTCCCTTCTCTGATGCAGTGGGCAGTGGATTTGTGGCTCTTGTCACGCGGGCAGCACGTCAAGAAACGTGTCGAAAGTGTTGCTCTTCCATGTCGAAACCCTGTGAATCTGCCATTTTTAGCCATGCCCGGCCGTGACAAAATGTGTCTCCTGCCCCAAACGTATGCACCACCACCTCCATGCCCCATGCATGCCACCCAGCACCCATTTTGGGCGAAAGAAAGGTGCTCCCAAGCACTCGCCGCACGCGCACGAGCGACCGTCTTTCCCGCACTTTCGCCGCATCCCGCACGCGCCTGCCCGACAAGTACCATTTGGGATGCTGCACCTGCATGCAGGTCCCCTCATCCGTACAGTTGGTGACCTTGGCGTTGACCTGGCAGACATGCGGTTCGGCCCCCGAAAGCGCGCCGGTGGATGCTGAAGGGTGGAAGGGCTGGAATTCTGTGCTACAAGTCCACTTTGGCTTTCAGGGCACTTGTTTGGCAGTCGTTTTTCCTCAATCCACATTTTTCTGTTGTGTTCAGCCTCATTCCTTTCAGCTGTTGAGTTCTTGTGAAAGGAGAAAACATCTACCCACCCGTTGAATCCCACCCACTTCGTCGAGAAAAACCCAAGCAAAGTCAGCGCCACCATCACAGGGCTTCCGTCGGAGCGGCCATCGTACCTGCGGAGCCCCAGGGGACCCGCGCGTGATCTGGGTGCGCGGCACACACAAACACGGCACAGGTCTGTGGTTTGCAGTGAAACCCATATGGGTGAGCTCCAAATTTCGGAAGAAGCTCCCATTGGGGAGTTGATCAGTAGAACACATCAGTTTGATGGAGCTTCATGGGCTCATCAATTTGATGGACGTGTGGGTGAGAAGGCGACATCTCTCGGTCTGGAGGGATTGGACTGGTCATTTTTGAACACCTAGCTGGCATGATGTCAAGGGATTCTTTGATCAGACCAGGCAGCAAATGATGAGACAATCTTTTTGACCGGTGGTTAACCTGGCAGGTGAACCTTTAGACTCATCGCCAGGCTGACTCAAAGCCTTCCAAAGCGCTTCTGAAACTGAAACCCACCTCCCATCACAGCCCCTGTCTGAAAACGCTCAAGGGCGCCTGAAGCAGGTTGAGGATTCCCAGCGGTAGTTGGCACACAATGCACTTAAGCGGCACCTGCAAGCGGCTTCGTGCTTAGCAGGGATCTGAAAAGGACGCCTGTTTGAGAGATTCACCCCCAGCCCAGTCAGTAGGCTCCTCAGAACACCCAGACCCTTTCTTTGGTTTTGCAGTTTCGCCCACCCAGTCATACACCACCGCTCCGGGCTTCTGTGCCTGGTGCGACATTGCTGCTCGCTGCCGGCGTTGGGATCCACAATGCCGATGCCTTTCAAGCTCTGGGGCACCCAGCAAATGGAGTCCTGGCGAAGGAGCCATGAGGGTGTAGTATCTTAATGGGGAAAACTGCCTGGCCCAATGGGTTGTGGTCTCTTTTCCTTCTTCCACGGAGTCTTTCGCGGGTCTCCCTATTCCAATACACATCCATGAAGCTTTGTTTGGAGCTGCTCGAAATGCAGTTCTTCTTCCCCCCCCTAGCACGACCCGTGAAGACCTTGTGATGATCCTTTTGTGTAGATGATTTCTGGGGAACTGGTTGAAGCTGGGTATCTGTTGGGAAAAGACATGGTGGGAAGGAGAAACCACGAGAAACCACTCTGCCAAGATCATCCAGAATTTTCTCCATTTCACCCCAGAACTGGGTGTCGGTTTTGTGTTCGCTGTTCTGTAGCACCTACATTTTCACGGGTGTGTAACACTCAGAACAGGGAGACCGGTCGCCCAGTCTGGCGACCAAGGACCCAAGCTCACAGCTTTCCGTTCGCTTGAGCCCCTCCCTTGTGCCGGTCCCCTCCTCCGAAACCCCAAACGAAACCTACCCCACCACCGAGGGCCAGGACCACCCTCCCCAAGCTTCGGCAACCTTAGTTTCACCTCCAAACCCTTTTTGGAGGAAGAAACTCCCCCCCTCTCTCAAGCTCCGGTGCGCAAAGCACCTGGATGTGCACCTGCAGCGTGGTCTCCACCGGCGCCAGCGTGGGATCCGGGAAGAGGCCCACCACGCGGCACTGCAGCGCCAGGCTCTTCCGCAGCGCCGTCTGGGTCGCCTGATCAAAGACCTCCTCGGTTTTGGGGTGGCGGAGAAGGGAGATTGAAGCAGCTGAGCCCCACGAAAAATCACCGATGCCACTGTTCATGGCTGCAGGTCGGAAAACAGGAGACCGACCAGTTGACGTACCTCTTCCAGGTGGTTGGCGACCATTTTTGGGAAGCTCCAGGTTGAACAACCCACAGGTGTTCCAACATCGGCCCGGCTTCGGATTCCCATATCGGTCCCAGCGGCTGCCAGGGTGTCACTGGGCGCAATGAGAAGTTCGCCGTCCAAATCCAACTCCAGGACGCTGTGACCTCACCAAGCATGTGTGGAGCACGAACTACCACGTGGGAACTACCACATGGGAACTGCTTGGGGTTCTGGAGCTCTTCAATCAAGCCCTCACCCGAAACCAAGAAGCCCTCTTCAGCTGTTCAAACCAGCTTGCATCTTTCTGGTGGAGAGGTGGTTTGAGACCAAAAAAGGCATCGGTCTATTCCATGCTCTCACTTCCGCTTCCACCCAGCAGGAGCACCATCCCTCTTTCACCACCAAAAAAGAAGAAGGACATTCTGTGAAAACGTGAGACGTTTTTCACCCTTTTTGTGAAACGTCCTGAAAAAAAGGGGAAGGCCCGCGACTGATGGAGGTGATGGAGATATGAGGTGGGCAAGCCACAGCGGTTTAGGGGATCAGGGTGTCGCTCATCCATTTCCAAGCTCAGTGAGTTCAGCGAAGGCTCGGTTTTTTTCCACCCAACACTGTCCTGGTTTTTTTTTCGGAAACCACCATCTCCCGCCTGGAAACGGTGCCTTTCACAAGGAAAGCATGCTGAACTTCTGAACCAGGTGGACGCCTTAAGAATGCCCTGGAAAGCGACCAAAGCATCGGCAGGTGGAAAGAACCCATTCTCCAGCCTTGCTGGGATGCTTTTCGCAGGCGTTCGCTTCCAACGCCTTCAAACCCAACCCCTCTCTGCCACGCAGCCATCCACGAAACCCATATGCAGCAAACGGTCGTAGGTGAAGCTGGTGCTGGGCAAGCCACCGGTGACCGTGCACGCGACACCTGAAACGGAACGGCCACCCATATGACTTTCCCACAGACCCTGTTCTGTCAAACAGTGCTCCCATGTGCTCTCTCTTCCATCTCGGATGTCCAAGCTGCTGAAGGTGAAAGGCTTCATCAAACCCATGCCGGAGGGCACTTTGGGCTTCATGGGTAACAGCTCCTGGAGGCCAACAACTCGCGCCTTCTTGCGCCGCGAGTCGTCTTTTTCGCGGCTTTGGGCATCTACGTTGATGGTGAAGGGTTCAACGTTGGTTTCTTTTGGCCATTCACCCATGCTGAGTCTTGCCTTCGCACCCTTCCTCTCTTCGTGGCTCAGCAGCCTCCGAACCCCTCAGAGGGTCACCCTCTACAAAGAACATCTCCGCTCCCCCAACCGGCTCTCCTGGCCCAAGGACACGGCCACGGAGTCGAGCTCGTACTGCAACAAAGGCCATGGCCTTGGCCTCACAGCAGTTTTCAATGTGAGAAGAGCAACTGTAAGCAACTAAGGATCATACTCTTTGTGGAACTACTCTGTACTACAAAATCAAGCTCAATGATCCATCGTCGGGACGAATCTCTGGTGGCCGCTCCCTTTCCTCCTTTTCCTTCCAAGCAACCCTTCCATCTCCTCAGGCTCTCCTCACCTGCCCTTCCACCAAGTCAGGACGACCTCGACCCCCACAGCCCGCTTCACCCCGCTTCACCCACCGCCCCGGACCCGTTCACCGCCCAGACAGCCCAGACAGCCCAGACGCTTGAGTGCCACGAAGGCGGTTTGGTGCATCTTCCCTTGCCGCCATGCAGAGACCGTGCAAATCCCGCCGTCCTGGCCATAGAACTTCTCCTCGACCACCTCAGACCACGCACGCGGGAGCACGTGGAAGCTAGCACGACAAGCACCCTGGCAGCGCAGCTCCCGTGGCGCTTTCGCTAGGGGAGGGCACAGCTCAAGGTGCAGTGCGATTTGGCTGGCAGACCAGAGATGGAAATCATGCAAATCTTCATTCGATGGACCACCATCAACCAGGCTTTCTCATCAACCAGGCTTTATCTGCCGATTCTCCACTACGAGTTGACGGTCCCAGCCGCAGAGACACCACCGCCCTGGCCATGTGTGGAGCTGAGCTCACCGGTGTGAGCATTGATCGAGAGCCACGGGATCTTCGGAGCACAAGCCATTGAGAAGCTCGACCAGTGACTGCCTCAGTGCAGGCTTCTGGAACGCTTTTCCCAGCCGCAGTGGTTTTTCTCGGTGGTATTCTATTCCGCCCGTTGAACAGTGGATGGAAGACTGGGCAAGGCTGGTCAAATCCCAGCCCCGTGCCTCTGCATGAACTTCACTGCATTCCCTCTGTTGATCCGGCAGATCACATTCACATCAACCATAAAATCGCTTGGACACAGCGGACGACCGTCGGGACCGTCGGGCCATTGTCCCATTCCACGGTGCCCCAAAATCTGATTCGGAGTGCGAAAATTATACAGAGGATTGAGAGGACCAATGGCCCAGACCCCAAGTTTGGTGGTTTATATGGATCCTCTAAAGCACATCTTGGGCTCTGTGCCATCTACTCTGAAACCTGTAAAAGATGGGAGAGCTGAAGATCAGATCAGCAACCCTCCAACCACCGGAGTCCACTGTTGATCGGTTTGACGCAAGTTCCATCTTCGAAGACACCAAGACGAAGACACCAACGTGACAAGTTCGCAGAGACTCCAGCAACTTTGAACGCCTAACCTTTAAAAAAATGTGTGAAAAGGATACTGCTGGGCAAGCCACCCGTGGTGAGGGGCGTCTCGGTCTGTGTGCCGAAGAGCAAAGCGCTCGACCTTCTGAAAGCTCAGTGCGAGGTGTGTTTGGTTTCACAGGTCAAAAGAGGTTCTTTGGCAACCCCTCTTGCCAGAAAACGGTACCGGCGGTACCGGTGGGCCAAAGAAGGATCCCATACCCACTGCGTGTTCCAGGCAATCTGGGAGCGTTTGCAGGTGCCTATAAACCCTGCAAGGCTGCTGAGTTCGAGTGTACCCCCACCCACCCCAATGGTGATGTCCTTCTCACGAGACCAGTCCGGACTCGGAAAGAAGACGTGGCTCTGTGGCTCTGTGGCCGATCGATCTTGGACCTAGGCTGAGTCGTCTCAGATTTTTGACACCCAGGCTCTTTATATATAGAATATAGGCGAATCGTCGTCGTTCTGCCGAAATGAAGGAGAAAAAGAGCTAGTGGACAGCTAGTGGTCCAAGCGCACACCCTCTCTTTTGCTTCCAAAACATGCCTTTTTTGTCCTCACCGGCCCCGCATGCCCCGACCGGCCCGAGCGGCCCCGCTCGGGCACCTGTAGCTGAAAGCATCCGCCGCCACGGTGACCACCGCCGTGAAGCTGATGCCCGGCGCCTGGTGCGCCGTGACCTCGCAGGGGAAGCTGAAGGCCTCCTGATGCGCCGGCGGTACGTGTGCCCAGCAAACCGAAAAGGAGGGCGCAAGGTGCACCGTGTTGGTGCGAGAGGAGCAGAAGTTTGATGGAAGGCGGTGGAAGAGGAAGACCAAGCAGCTTCAATGGTTCTGGCGGTGAAATCAGGTCCATGATGTGGATGCTGGCAGACTCAATTCCCCATCTGTTCGCTTTGGACTTAAAAAGAAACATGGAGAAACCTTTTCGGCCCAACTTCCTTGCTTGATGCACGCATGATTGCGTGCATCAACCTCCTCACTCACATGGACTCTGAGAATTGTTCACCTGCAACACTTCTTCGTGGCTTTGGAGGGTCCGGAAGGCATGGTCACCTCCAGGAGGCTTTTTCGGTTCGTTCCATCTCACTCTCCACCCCTCCACCCTCGACCTACAGTATTCTGGTATTTCCGGTCCTTCGGTTTCTCCTTTCCAGCCACATAGCGGATCTCTCCACTGCTCGCATCCATGGTGAGGTTGTGCTGCGACAGCTCCTTGGCTGATCAGCGTGCGACAGCTCCTTTGTAGCGTCGTTTGCAGCGAAGTGGTGTCAGCTCGGTGTCAGCTCCTTTGGATGGGGATTTCGTGGATGGAAGACGAGTATACATGGCACAAGTTACCCCACTCCCATCTGTCTAAGACCTCTTGGGGGGGATATGCCATTGACTCTCTGAAACCACTGTAGCTCTCTAGAGGGGTCTCCGTTGGCTGGAAGGCGCCGATCGGCTGATTCCGATTCGGCTCCGATTCCCAGGTCGTGAAATTGGTAGAGGAAGCAGACGGTTTGAAGGGGTGAGAGAGAAACATCTTGTCGGGAGATCCTACCAACGCTCCAAACATGCCGGAAAAACATGCTCCAAACGTCTGTGCTGATCTGGTCTGTGCTGATCTGTGCTGATCTGTGTCACCTCCAGACCCGAGACTCGACTCGAGATCGTCTCAACGGTGGCACGACGTGCTATTTTTTTCTACAGGTGGTTCCTGGGAGGTTGCTCGCTGCCGGGAATCCGGGCCTCTCCGGGTCAGCGGATGGGGAGCTGAGGTACGCAGGTACGGGTCAAACCTGGTGTAAAGAACACTTACAGTGGTGACAGACCCGAAAGTAGAATTGAATCATAGCATGAAGTTGATCAAAAAGACATCTTTCGAAACACCACCTCACACGGATTCCTGTGCTGTGAAGTAGACCTGTTTGGTTCTTAGCTTGCTGCAGATTTGGATTTGGGGGATAGCTAAACATCAATCATCATCAATCCGCTCACGTTACTCATGTGCATCGAAGCGTTACTCATGTGCATCTTCCCCCACATCCCCACACCATCCTTCCCCCTAGTCACCTCCCCACACAGAGCCTCCCCAGTCACTCCCAGGCTCGCACTGCGCATCCAGCGTGTAGCGCGTCGCCGTGCGCGGCTCCGGCTTCAGCAGCAGCTCCGAGGACAGGGACCAGCGCGCCGTGGGGTACTCGAAGGGCGTCGGAGTCACATGGCCCCCGCCGCACTCCTCAGCTCCGGAGTCACGTGAGGCGCGAGGCGAACGAGACGTGTGTTGGAGGCGTGTGTGTGGGTGAGAGAGAGAGAGAGAAAGAAAAAGGTGGCTTTTGGGGTTGGTTGTTGGTTGGTTTTGGGTCTGGAAGCACCGGAGAAACACCACGATTTTGGATTTTGGGTCTGAGTCGGTTTGGAGAATGGCGGAGAGAACCATCTGAAGGCGCTTGACGATTTCTCCACATCTTCCACAGGTGTCAGATGTGGAAAACGCGGAGCAACGAGCATGACATACAGAATTGCAAAAGCCTTGATGCCCAAGAGAAGTCTAAACCTAAGCCCACGTACTGTCCTGACCAGACTATCTGGAGGGCTCTTCTTCGGGAATTGCGGAAAAAGGCAGTCTTTAACGCCCTTTTTGGCATAAGGTTATATAAGGTTAACAAGTTTTGAAGTGACAAGAATTGTTATATATCCATATAAGTCCGCATACCAGTTCAAACCAAAAAGTCGATGTGTCTCCACATGTCAGACGTGTTGGGAAAAAATAAGACACGTCCATGTCCCAGACACCCACGGACCGGGACTGCTCACACGGTCTCCGAGCGTCGCAACATGCCTGGTTGCTGCTCTGGCCTTTGACCGGTACATCAGAGCCTGCACGAGGCCGGCGAGGCCTGCTCTGCAACGCACGGTCCCCGGGACCGCGGTTCTAATGTTGTAACCCCAAAAATCGAAGCTCCCAGTATGAAGGGGCCGTCGCCGATCCCAAAAGTCCAAAAGGATCTTCATACATAGGGCATCGAAAGCCCCGAATAAGGAGCAATCATGAATCCCAAACCCGTAAGTCATGCCTATCGATTGGGGGGTGCAGATTGATTCTCAGTCAGCTCATGCTCGAGACAGCTCAGTCAAACAAAAAAACAATATATATATATATATATATTCATGGTTCTTCAAAGTGACCTTTTGATAACCTGG
>CAXAMN010002113.1:1017194-1049845 GCA_963970005.1 Durusdinium trenchii
GGAAAAAACAGTAAAAATCGATTTTTTTTTACCCTTTTTACCGGGGGAGTACTCCGTTTTCTCTAGTATATCCGCAAGTAGAAAATGGTAAAAGTTAAATTGTTTCGTTTTTATTCGAGGGCGATTCTTGTTATTCGAGGTTTCCTTTTTTCTTTCAACTCTTTGCGCGATTCAATTGGTAAATATCGTCTCGTTTTTCTGTTTTTATGGAGGATATGCCCCTTTGTCTTATACCATCTCCGCGGTAAAAACCGCACCTTTTTTTACCGTTGTTACTGGGGAGCTTTCTTTCTCAATACCATATCCGCGATCAAAATGGTGAAATCATTTTTTTTCTTGTTGTACGGTTTTGATGGAGGGGAGCAAACGTTTTTAGTTTTTGACGGATGGTCACCGCTGGTGTTTCTGTTGTATCCGCGATGGGTAAAAATTGCAAGTTTTCGATCTAAGTGATATAGGTTTTCATTTCCCTGCACCAGGTAAAAATCATAAAGTTTTGATCAATCACCAAACTCCTCTTGTCGAAAAGGGCACACGCTACTATATGATAGCGGGAGTGAACCCCACCTGATTCTAGCAAGATACCCGGGCCGTAACATTTTTTGTTGACAGAGGTCCTCTAACTTGCGACCTCGTCCCGAGGGATTCTCGCGGTTCAAATTGTCCAAAATGAAAATTATTAGTTTTGTTGCTTACCTCTTTTAATGACGATTCGTTTGCTCTTTTTTCTTCTACCGCATCCGCGGTAAACATGTTAAAAGTTAAAGTTATGTGTTTTTCATTTTTGTAGGTGGTCTTGTCCTTTTCGTTTCTATCATCTCCGTGGTCAAAACGTTAATTATCGTTATTATATATGTTTTTTAACCGGGGTGCGCTCCATGTTTAAATTTATATCCGCTGTAAAACCGAAAATTGTAGTTGTGTTGTTTTGTTCTTTCTGGCTAGTGTTTTTGCTATTTTCGTTGTAAGCACGATGAACTGGTTGCTTTTATTATATCCTCGATTGCGGACACTATATATATATATATTTTTTTTTTGGTTGTATTTGGGTTATGCTTTTCACGAACTGCATGGACACTTATGATTTGTAGATTTGCGTTTGTTAGTTTTATCGATGACGTGCGTGGTCATTGCCGTGTCTCAGGGCTTCCCCGATGCATCCAACATTCATAGCGGCCTGTCTTCGCTTTTTTCCAATCCTCTGTGCATCTGTGATCCTGACCGGGCCTCGGCGCTTCATATGCACATATGCACAAGAGGCGACGCCCCACTCTCGCCGCTCTCCATATCTTTGACCTGCTGCATACCGGGCGCAGGATCATTTTGAAGAAAGTGCTTAGAGTCTTTCTCAACGTGTGCGTTGCAACGCCAACAATACCCACGATCCAGGTATTTAGTTCTAAGCAACCTTGCGCTGGTGAAGTTGATTTGTTTCTTAAGTACATATGCGTAGAATGTGTGTTATATTGAAATATGCAGGCGGTGTGTAAATTTGTAGACTGTTGGGGTGTCGTGGTCGCATTTATGGTCGCACTCGAACTCCTTGGAAAACACGTAGTCATATGACACTTTCAGAAGGTGCATAAACTAGAACAAGGGTGTGTCTCCTAACAAATGACCTACTGAGCCATGCAGCGAGTTGGCGTTTGGAGGGTTGTCCACTGTCAGAGTCACCCAGATGTTTCTAACAGAAGCTGAGGACTCTGTCTGGCTCAAGCCTCGCTTGCCAGCATCTCGGACCAGGGATTTCTGTAAATGGGTGGAATGTATGAAATTTCTTTGGTTGAATCTTTGCGCAGTGGCAGCAGCAGCACACTCTACAAGACCTGCTCGGCTGTGCTCTGCTTGTATAGAAGAACCATTTCGTTAGTAACTTCGTCTATCGTGACCACTACAAACTGCACGGATAATAGAAAGCATAAACTCGAAATACAGCGAGGCGGCACCAGAGCATGATGGGGTTACTTACATGTATATCCCCGCCAAACGCCGAATCACCTAGGCGCTGTTCCTGTGAGTAGTCTAGTGGCGCCAGAAGGTTCTTTTCCATCCCTTGTTGAACTGAAAGTCTTCAGTATTTAAAAAGGACGTATCACACCATCTGCCCAGCACTGCCCAGCACTCCATCTACGACCAGGGCGCCTCAATCCACTACAGGATGTCCTCGCGCGCGCAGTCAGTCTGCTGCAGGTGCTGACAGGATCTGCAAGGCTGCATCGTGTGATTCGCACGCCCCAAGACGAACCAATCCCTGACCTGCAGCGGCGTGTCGGACGGGACCGCCATGTGACTGATCATGCAGTCAGGCACTTACTGAGAGAATGAGACCTGCATTGGAATGCACCCACCGGAGAATGTCTACAGGGGATGATGACCAAGAAAATGTGAACAACATGGTTCTTGAGAAACAGGGCCCCACAATCGGCGATTGTAATGAGGGTGATCACAGTGGTGGTGGTGGTGGTGGTGGTGGCGGAGGCCGACTTGTTCATCGTAGTAAAAAGGGCTCCAAGAGGTTTATGCGAAACGCTGACTACCAAGTTCAAGAGAATTCCTGCAGCAATGCAATGACCAAAGTAATTGCGGCTTTCTCTCTTGTAGAGAAACAAGCACAAAACCGTTCAACGTTAACCTAGTAATTCGTCAGTGGGTCAAAGTTTTCTTTTTCACACCGCTCTACGAACATCAAACCTTTCCCTGCGCGTAGAGTTTATAGAGATCGTCCAGACCTGGCATGTCTGGAGGTGGCATGTCTGCGAGCAGGGTTCGACCGGCTTGACCGTTGAAGACGCCATCTGCGAGGACTGCCAACAAATCATAGGACAAACCAGCAACATCGTTCGTCATGTTTTTGGTCGTCTCCAGTCCACCGGCGACCCGACAGTGAGCTTCACGCATCCATCTGCACGTGGATAACATAATACGAGTAGTGGCATCTGCTCTGGACCGCGCACGGTTCCTGTTGTATCTTTGTAGGTGCGCCACGCACGTTCGATACCAACAGTTCCCAAGCTGATGGGCATGGACTTGCTTAAGGACCACCGCTTGACTTGATAAGCTCCCATCAGTCCTTGCAGAATCACTGGCTTGGCTTGGTTGACTAACACTTTCCGAAGAGCGGCATCACCAGCTGGCTCTTGCAGACTACCAGGCGGAACTTTTTTCTGCACACCTGCACCTGTACCATTTCTGGGGAACACAGGCCTTTGCCTCTGATGTCGTAAGTATCGAAGCTGCTGTTGCATCCATAAAGCTTGCCGAGCAGCTCCGGGATGGATAAAGTTGAAGACAGCGCAAGCAAAGAAATCTGCTAGCAAGTGCAACTCTGTCTCTATTTCTTCTAGGGTCAAATCTCCCAAGTAGACATCATGCATAGTTACCTTTACTTGGCTCGCTCGAGCGACATCTCTATAGATCAATGTCTTGACCGACAAGGGGACGCGCAATCCTTTTGCTGGGTGATACCAGGTCTCGGACAAGGCTGACTTCAAAATGTTGAAGGAAGTTCGTGGAAAACTGCGTCCCTCAAAGTATGCGCCCAGCACATCGGCCAGATTGGGTGGCCGTCTCAGCTCCCAATCCTCCAGCAAGATCCATTGCGCGTTTTTGGGCATCCTGCGACCAAGCTCTATCTCATTGATATGCCACTCTCGTCTTGCGGGATTCCATGAAGCTAGCATGACTTGGCAAACTCTGATGAGAAATCCTGCCTCCGTGGAAGAGAAATTGATGGCTTCGACCATTCGCTTGAAAACATGCAGCGGGTCTTGGGCAATGAAGACGCCCAAGCATGTTTTTTTACTGTTACTGACGTTGATCAAGACATTACCTTTGCGCACCCAGTCAGTAACTTCGTTATCTTCTCCAGTTACAAGCTTGACTTGGCTTGGAAAAGCTGCCTGTAGTGCACGGGAAACTGTCAGAAAGGAATGTTCGACGTCGTCGACGCAGATCGCCAAAGGTCTACAACCTGATTGGGCTTGCAACCTCATGCACGTGATTAGCATCTGGTCTTGAGTGCTTCCACTTTCCGCATCTACCATCATCGGTGGCATGAGCAGGGTGTCGTGCAAACCAGTGATGCCGCCAAAGGTACGACGAAGTCGTTTTTTGCCTGCTTGCCTGAGGTACAAACACATGTTGCACATTTGCAAGATCGGAAATGCTTCGGAGTTGGTTCAGTGCTTTAACAACTATTTGCTAAACAATACCTTGAACAGCTTAGTCTGAAAAGCCTCAAGAACACCCGAACAACCATTGTTCGGAAACCCTATGTGTTCTAACAGACAGAAGGACCCTTTCGATACGGTGTGGACTGCGTTGGAATGGTTTTGTGAAGCAGGCGAAGAACGATGTGAACAGTCGGGCAATAATATTCAGTAACTTTTGACACCTAGTCTCCGCAACTGCCGGGCATCACAGGCAGAGAAGTCGATGGCTAAAACTGCCTCAAATGCAGCAATCAGACCAGAGGCGATGGCAGGCACTCGTGGAATCACACGTTTCTGCGCGTAGGTCCAGAGCAGCTGCTTGAGCAATTGGCGACCTGGCGTTTGCAGAATCACCTGCGGCTTAGTCGATCAGAGAGCATGCGTGCGCACATCCTGAACCTCACCTGAGGAAAACAAAAAGTGGACCCCACGAATCCGAATGCAAACACTCACCCGAAGACAAACACCCAAACAATTTTTGACACTGTTGTAGGGGACTCCTTTGTGGGATGCTCTTGTAGAGCACATTCTTCTCGCAAACCTTTGTAGCACTCTCTTGTGCACTCATGTGGGGCACTCTTGTAGGACATTCTAGTCTGACATTGCACTTCCACACTCCGTCCGCCAAAATCACCGTTTGAGCAGAGTCTGACATTGTTTGCGAAAGCTCGTACCTGAAGTTGCGAAGCAGGCTCTACTCCCAGACTCCTAGAGCAACAGTGAGGAAGAACATCACAATGTTAGACTCTGTTGTTGGCTACATTGAGGTTATGACTTTTCCAGCGGTGTACCTGCAGCAATGCTTGTTGCAAAGTGAGCGTTTCCTCCTCCGACAACTCCGATCGAAGCGCATGCACGGACACGGCGTGCGATAATCGATCAGCAGTGATAGAACGCAGATGTCGTTCCAAGACCGTGTAGTCCTCGGCTTCTTGCCACAGTCGAAAGGCACTGGCCCAATACCCGGGGTCGATCAACAGGTTGTTGATCACATCCGCGTTGAGAGAGTGTGACCGAATCACTGGTGGAAAGTCTGTTCTTGACCATGTTTTGTGGTGTATTCGGCAAAAGTACCTCTGTGTTCTGCAAACGAAGACTCCGGCGTGAGTGAGCAAGCGGCAGCCCAGCTGAGAACCATGCTTTTTGATTGCACAGGGCGCCTGGGAAGTGTCGTCCCTCTGCAAGGGGAAGACGACAGGAACCTCTGTGTAATCCAAAGGAACGGTTGCCACATCGTGGAAAATCTTTTGGACATTCTCACTTGACCACGATTTTTCAAGCGCAGCTGGCTGCCGCGAAGTCGTCTGAACAGCATCCAACGCTTTGACCAGCTGCGTATTGGCAACAGGGTTTGTGGGTGGCTCGGTGGTCTGCGCGCGACCGTAGCAGCGCAACCACAAAGAGCAAGGCTGTGTCACTGGTCGTGGTGTGGGTGTTTCAATTCCCCAAAAGTCCCTGCCTCTGCTAATTTGGGTAATGGTCTCTTGCTTCATCAAGAACTTTGACTTCAGTTCTCCACAGGAGCAGATTGGGTCCAACACGGTCGCCGAGATTTGCGTGCTTGGCAACGCCACCACCCAGCCTGTCAGGCGTGCGCTGGACGCCCACGGTTGCAAGTGCGGTAACTAGTACTGAAGTAGCTACTAGTAGCGATGGGTCCCAAGGACTTCGCCATGTTTTGTCTACAAGGCAGCGTATGGAAGCCAACAAACTGCACAGTTGACGCTTGCCCCTCGTTGTCCAAGCTGTCATAGACATTGCTTGAAAATTTGGACCAAGCAGGATCCCAGAAGACATACCTCCCTGAGAATCGGCTTCCACCCCCCCAAGTTAAACTTTTCCCTCTGACAGCCTCTTCTCATCGATGACAGCATAACCAGAATAGTAAGACATGGAAAACGCAAATCTTACACAAACCCAATTGCGCTTTCAACTTTGCAAGTTCATCTAAATAATTACAAGGGTGCTATGGTACGGCGCGCGCCTGCAGAAAAGGCAAGTGCTACTTGCTGCCCGCGCCGGCATGCTTTGGTCAACCAGAGGAATGGAGATATGAAGCGTCTGGTAGCAATTCCAATGTCTTGTTGAGCAAACATTATGCTTTGCATCAGAAGTATGCGCCACATGCGGCCAGCTGCAAAGAACTGGCTGAGAAAATTACAAGGCTGGACGCGGGCTTGTTTAAATGTCGCTGTGGGCATCAAGGCGCCCTGGGAAAAACGCTACATCATACCTGTGAGACAAAACAAGCCTGTGGTCCACTGTTGCGAGTCAAGAGGCCCTGTGAAAGAGCTTCCTTGAACACTGCGGCATGTAAACGACGGCGAACAGCAGCTACCTTTTCTGCTGTTCAGTCCAGGCTCAAAACAGATGGGGATTCCGCATCAGCAGGTATTTTCTGTCCGGACGAAATTGCTCAGACATCGAGAGTATATCGAAATCAGATGGGGCTGCCTTTCCTGCGCCTGTTATCGGTGGGTTCCACAGCTGGCCAAGCCATACATCTGACGCAGAAGCGGCGTGGCCCGGCGTGGGGCACGGGACGCTTGCTAATGTCACACGAAAAGTTTTACCTCTTTAGATTGGTTTTCAAGGCTGCTTTTCACATGTTGATGCATGTGTCTAGACCCTGTACGCACTGTCATTGAGGTGGGAGACTACATACGAGCCAAAGATCGAGGCTACTGGTGTATTCAGAAAATTCTCAAGTCCCGGCTGCGTGTGTTGTCGTTCCGGCCCTATGAGCCTCGTGGCCGACCATGTCCCCATCATGCAGGACCTTGCTGGAGAATCGCTCGCAAACAAGGGCAAGTGGTAACTATGTCTGCGCGAAGGCCAATATCCATGCGATCAGGACCTCTTTTGTTTTGCCAGGGATTTAGAAAGGATGAACTGAGACTGCCAAATTTGGAAACTGTCTACCCGTCGGTCAGGGCTGGTGCCACTTGAGCTTTCAGCGTCATCTCTCTCTCTCTCTTTTTCTCGGTAGAGACAGCGGTGGCTTGAATTAACTTGAATCTGGAGAATCACCAATCTAGACAGCCCATCCTCGCTGGGTTCCGACTCCGGCTCCTGCTGTTTTTGGTGGCCGATGAGGTCCTGAACCCCGTTGCTTAAGGGTTTGCGCAGGAGACCAGTCGATGGTGAAGTTGAACTGAGGGCTCCTACGTACTATAGAAATCTTTTAAATATAGGAATGATTGTATAGTTAGGCTAGGTTGCCCCAACCATTGTGTGTCATGAACCTTTGAAGCTCGTTTCACATGTTGAACCTTTGAACATCGTTTTGATCAAAAATGATCTGGAAACATTAAGGAAACAATAGGAAACAATTGAGTACATCGCTTTGCGAGCCTCCGGGATCTTCCCGCCACGCTCACAGCCTACGGGGACAGGGAGCACCGTTTTCAGGCACGAAAAAAGGCGGGTCAGGTACGGATGCAGCGGTCTGGGTGCTTTCAGAAAACGATGAAATTCATAGCAACGGCTGCGCTGAGATCACATGGCTTAACATGAGCGGGATTTTGCAGGCACAAAAGGGATGCCTGGGTAAAGAAGAAGGATGGTGGGCTACCAGGTGACAGGAGGGTGGATGCCTGGTAGATGAGTACGTCTTGACATAAATCCTTCATGTGTATGTAGTGGAGGCGTGGGCCTGGGTATGGGACGCTAATCTTGGAATGTGGCAGTTCTTGCGTTGCCATACCATGCCCTACCCATACTTGCCTCCTCTTGAGCAGTATTGGAATAACCACCGCATCAAAATCCCGAGGGTAAACTTGGAGGAGTATTTCGTGAATTGGAAAATGGCACAGTCCAATCACACGATCAATCCGCCATACATTACTGTTACATACTCCAACAAGTGCAAAAAACAACATGAATCTGAATTCCACATCTACAGTATATATGTTGGATTTGTCTGCTTGGCGTTGTTTCGAGTGCGCTTCTCAAATGGCTCCTACGATCGGCTCGACACTCAGCTGCTCACTACAGCATCTCTCTCATTCTTACTCGCGGTCTCTCCGGTGAAACATGTCCAATCCAAATACCATTCATCCACGCCCCTGACTGACCGCTGGCCTTCAGTGTCGGCAGATTCCGCCTTCACTGGACCACGACCAGTGACAAGGTCTGAGAAGTATGGTTAGCAGGGGATGTATAGAGACCTACTTGTTCTCTAGTCGCTCTTTCAGGTTTACTGCTTACTGTGCGCGCGGTGTCTCGACCCGGTGCACCCAAATTGTTGTAGAAATAGACGTAAATATATTTAACTATCTACATATATGAAAGGCTGCTTAGATGTTCCCTATGCTCTTGAGGTTCTTCCGTCCTCTCCGGCGGGGCTTCCAAACAATATTCAATCGTCTTGAAGTCCTTCCGTCCTCGCCGGTCATTTTTTGCCCTCTTTTCGCAAAGAAAATACAATACTATGTGGGTGTATAGATAGGCATAGTAGGTGCATATTGTGGGATCAAAGAAGAACGTGCTTCTAAAGAATACACTGTCGTTGGAGCAGGCAAAATAATGATGCCAGCATAGACCCGAAACAGTTACAGAACCCTACGTCGACGTTCGGACGGCCCCTTTTCAGACATTTTCACACCAGACGTGGCGCGCCGCCTGCCGGCAGTCTACCTCCAAGAAGGCTAAGGGAAAGGGGCTGAATTGAATAGGACCTTCTGTGAAGCAGTGATGGGAACATGGGAATACAGAATATATAATTATAGACCCTTTGTCCCTGACATGAAGCTCTCAAACAATCAAACAACTGTCTTTTGAACCTTTGTTCCCACGTCTACCGTCAAACCCTGGTCGGGGGCAAGCTTCGATCATATCATACACAAGTGGAGCGTCTGCACTCAAGAGAGCAGAGAAAGGGTTCCACAGTGAATAGAATCTTGTATGAAGCATTGTTGGGTTGTGTGGTGTTGATCATTGTTGGACATTTTTGGAGCGTCACGTCTGGCAATCAAATCCCAACGCAGCACAAACATACAAAAAACAGCTCAGGGACGCCACGCTGGTGCACTGATTGGCTGATGGACACGAGCGAAGTCAGGAACGGCGTTAGACAGAACGACTTTATTGGAGATTTGATGCTTCGAGCGGGTGCGCCATACAGTCTCAAGCAGGTCAAGCAAAGCAAACCCTTATCTTTAACTTTTCTTTCCCCTCTACACGATGCGCGTCGATCCTTTGCCCTATTGTTTTTTGCACCAAACTCGGTCTCACGGGTCAAGGGAGTATTTTTAGTTCACATGATTCTTCTTCAAACGAAAACATGGATATGTCACGGCGTTCTCAAAACGTAGAAACCCAAGCGTTGCATTGCTGCCTTTTGTCGGAACTTCTCTGAGCCTGGCTTTAGCTTCTACCAGTTTCTATGTTGGTGCACAATCAACAAACCTGGGCTTCAGTGGTGTTCATCCTTGAAATATGACGGGGTTCTACGGGCCCAAATCGTCTCATTCAATCTGTGCCTGAATGGATAAAAGCTACAGGCTTAGATGATCAGCCCGCACTGTAGACTCTAAAGTCGTTTAAGACATGTTCATAAGTATTTTTCTTAGACCTATCCCACGTCTGCTCTGCTCTGCCAGGTGGCTGCAAAGAGCCCCTCAGTCGATTTCGTGTCGCCGGCCATGATGTGAGCGCCATGAGTGAAGGAGCGTCGTGGCACAGATGTTGTGACCTTTTCCTTGAAGTTCCCTGACATGTATGTTGCTTGGAGCAAGCCTGCTGAGATGTGGCATGTCTTGAAAAAAAACGGGTTTCAGTGGTGTTCTGACGGGGTTCTACGGACCCAAATCGTCTCATTCAATCTGTGCCTGAATGGACAAAAGCTACAGGCTTAGATGATCAGCCCGCACTGTAGACTCTAAAGTCTTTTAAGACATGTTCATAAGTATTTTTCTTAGACCTATCCCAGATCTGCTCTGCTCTGCTAGGTGGCTGCAAAAGGCCCCTCAGTCCATTTCGTGTCGCCGGCCATGATGTGAGCGCCATGAGTGAAGGAGCGTCTACCATATCCGCGGTAAAAACGGTAAAAAACGAAGTTTTTCTTTTTTTACCATTTTTACCGGGGGGGCGCCCCTTTTTTCTCTACCATATCCGCGGTAAAAACGGTAAACATCGAATTGTTTCCTATTTTTACCCTTTTTACCGAGGGGGCGCCCCCTTTTCTCTACCATATCCGCGGTAAAAACGTTAAAAATCGAATTGTTTTTTTTACCGTTTTTACCAGGGGGGCGCCCTTTCTTCTCTACCATATCCGCGGTAAAAACGGCAAAAATCGAAATTTGTATGTTTTTTACCGTTTTTGCGGGGGGGCGCCCCTTTTTTCTCTACCATATCCGCGGTAAAAACGGTAAAAATCGAAAATGTTATTTTTCCTTTTTCCTGCGGGGTCGCGAAAGTATACCCGTTAGCAAAGCAACGCTCGCGAACCGGCTTGGGGTTATCCTGAGTCATCCTACCATATCAAGACCTGATTGAAAACGGGGAACATGTATTTCCAGGTGCCTTCTTTGGTGCTTTCGGTCGAACAAACCCATGCTCCTTCTTCGTGCGTTCTTTGCCCGGAAGAAGCACGGACGCCAAGCACGTGCCGTTAGCGAGAGGCAAAGCACGAGCCGGAGGAATGTCTTGGATCTCTCACGCTCACAAATCAATGGAGAAGCAGAAAGGTATTCTCTTGAGAATACCGGGGTCCTACCTGGAATACCTTTTGTCAATCAATAGTCGCTAAGGACCAGGCTTGACAATCGAAGGAATTCTATGTTCGTCCCCAATAGTTCCGGTGCAGATCCAGATCGGTGGGGAATTGGATTGTAGAAGAGAGCTGATCCGATCGGGTCACCCCAGCCACCCACACCTTGCGGATGATTTGCGCGACAAAACCGGCCCAGCCCAGCCCGGCCCGGCGTCCATCCACGCAATGAAGCAGCTTCCATCAACGAGATGTGGTCTGCAGCGCAGGCAGACAGCCTTAGAGGTTGGACTCGGTTCATGGGCAGGAGGAACACCACGGACCATGAGGCCCGAACCGTGTGGAAGGAAAAATCGCATCTCCAAACTGCTTGGATTGTCTCACAGGTTAACAGTTTGGAGTTGTGTCTTGACTAGCTTGAGCGAGAGGGGGACACACTACAGGAACACAGGAACACCCCATACTGGTATCTATGGTTCACCACGACGAATGCACGCGCGCACATGACATAGTGCTGGATTGGATGTTACGAGACGAACCTCTTGACATCAAGGGACCCACCCTTGTGGGTGGGTGACGGATGTCTGATGAACAACTGCTTTGGACAAAACACGTTGCCCAGGTGTTTCCACCAGGCCAATCCCGGCAATTAGACTTGATTTGGTGACATCAAGGAGCATCGATGGACCAGTTTTCTGGAGGTTCCTCCATCCCGATCGCCAGAGGGGTCGGATGCTGGAGGACCTTTCTACAAAAACCGTTACCGACCCGATCGCCACAGATGTCCTCTGCCCCTCCAATCTCCAAGACTGGTTATTTTGACCTTCGGAGAAAGGAGACGAGCTCCGACGAAAGGAGTGGACGAGCTCACATCCGGAACTCCAAAACTGGCACATCAAATGGGTACGGCTCGTAAAATAAGATCCAGAAGTAGAACTGGTGGTTGAAGACTTCCATTGGTCAGTGGTTCCCTGTTTTGGAGCCGCCATAGCCTGTTTAGGTCGGATAGAGATCCACACCTCACAAGCCTCGAAGCTGTCTGTCGCAGCCGTTGCAGTGGTCTCGTCCAAAGCCATGGGCTCTTTTTGGGGAACAGTTAACAAAACACTCAGAGTTCACAAAGAAACTTGAGCACTTCAAGTGACATGGTGGCATTGCTCTGCGCCAAGCGCGCGTTGGAACTGGGCGAGCTCGGCGAACTGGGCGAGCTCGAGGCTTGCGGCTTGGCACGGCAAAAGGAGCTCAAGGGCGAGGATTGGTTCTGCAGCTTCGACAGCAGCGCCAGAAATGGAGGGTGTTCGGCCTGCTTTAATTGAAGCCGGGAACAAAGCACAGCAGCGCTGAGCAAACGAGCGTCAAAGGGAAGCCGCAAAGCTTTTCTGACAACAAACAAGGGAATCTCACTCTTAAATAAAGAAAATTAACCAGGTCACCACACGAAACGCTGGTCCTGCGTTTCGGCATGAGTTTGGGCAGCAAGAGAGCCTGTGCAATTTCAGGATACAGCCTAGCCTGAGCGATGCTCAACTCATCCCTGGCATGGAACTCACCTTCCTTCATCGCCTTGATCTCCTGAGTTCCAGGGACAAGGCAGGCCGATGTCTTGATGTCCCAATTTAGAGCTTTCCTCTGAGTACCGTGTGCATTTTGGAGGGGTCAGTACCGTTACTATGTATTCCTTGCAGTTGGTTTATTCATGCAACAACCCAAAACAGGCAGTCACACCTCGTCGGTGACGTCCAGAAAAAACAATCCAATAAAAAACTGTACATGGAGCAACAGCCAGTAGCAGTTTGCCTCTTCACTGAGTGCCCCATGCTGATGGAGGGGGGCTGGACGGTTGTGGGTCTGTGTATATAGATTTAGATGTTGCGTGCTCATGAATCTCGCAATGCCAAGCAAGCAGCCGATTACAAGCTTGCCAACCCCACCAAAACCACGAAGGCTCCCTGCTAGGAAACTCTGCAGGCAGGCTCACATGGTGGTGGATCCCAGGCATTCGTTAGGTTTGCAAAAGTGGATATATGAGAGGGAGCCAACGATGCATCCAAAACCACCATGACTGCACAACGACGTCCGCGCGAAAAGGAAGCCAAATGCTGTGACCAGCGTCAGCCATCTCTTCCTTCATCTGCAGCACAGTATCCTGACAAGGTCAAAAGTACGTTCCTCTGAGTCACTGTTGGAGCGCATACCTTGAAATGCCGCTCAAAACCCGGACCAATCCATGGTAGGTTGACCTCGAGTCAAATCCGTCTATTCTGTTTCGGTGGGAGAACCCTGGGTCCCCCGGTTGAAAGATCCAAGCCAAAATATCTACAAAGATCCAACAAAAATCAGTGGTTTTCATTATAAAGGTTCCTTCTCCACCTGGAAGCATGGTCTTATGCTAGAAGGACTTTCAGAAATGACAGGGCCAAACGGGTTTGAATCATCTCAAAATCGAGGACCTGAGAGGTTCAGGTTCTGGTGGGGAAGAACACAGGTCTAGAGTCGATCTTGTTCGCACATTAGCTTGATTTGTTGCAGACAGTCTGGAGGTTTGCGCCGCGAATGTGCTCTCCTGGAGGAGAAGGGTCGACGAGTTTACACTTCGGGTCGACGTCGGAAACGAGAGTTGCTGGCGACCAGCTTCGTCCGAAGGAAAACATGTTGTTTTCACATCTTGTTTCGTCGCGGCCATTGGTGGGGTCGCGACCAGCTTCATTTCGACCCACAAGCACCTCCAAATGAATTGACCTCTGACTTACGACTCTCTTGGTGGAGATCCGCTGGACTTTGCCAGCAACTCGCAAGAAATGCGGAGGTCTTGTGCCAAATGAGACATGTGCATCACATGAACTTCAGCACCTTCATGACCCTCATAGGCCTCCAGTGTCTATCTCCAGCTGTGCAAACCGGTCCGCACCTGCAGCTGGCGGATGAGTTTTTCATCCTCGCCCATACGACGCTGCAGCAGGCTGGGCGCTCTGGCCTCATACTGAGGCCCATCACAGAACTCACCGAGAGTCCGTGGCAAAGCAAGCAAGATCACCTGGCCAGTCTGACAGCACCGGCCAGTCTGGCCCACACAAACGCACCAAACAAATCCAAAAGACCGCAGAAAATCAACGAATCCACTCCCACGCGACGTTTCATGCTTGGAAACCCAATGAAACTCAAGTCTGAACTGGTTGAGAATAGACAGTGGATAAAAAAAATGGAAAAAACCCAAATCTATGTTCAACTGATTCTGTCCTCCTTCATTTCGATGGTTCTAAAGCTGGTGGGTGTCAATATGTCATCATCCCGTTTGACAAGCAAATGCAATTCAAAGCGAGTTCACAATATAGACCCCCTGCAATTGTTTCTTGAATAATAGTGCCAGCAGAGACCTATAGGATATGATGTGTTGAAAACACTTGAAAAACAAAAACTACAAAAGCACTATATACAGCAAACATGATGTGATTTCGGACTTGGAAGTTTCAGCAACCCCCTACCATAGCAAGTTCCGGTTTTGAACTTACAAATGGGGACAGCGGGGCGAAAGTTTGCAAAGATAACATGAACGAAATATGTGAGCAATGTACAACCCTGGAGTTTTTCAACATCGCAACATTGCCAAAAATGCCCCTGTCTACAAAACCCGAACTGCCCCCGATATGGACCATGTTCCATCTCCTAGGAGTCATGGTGTGAATAGGGCCGACCAAAGCCGACCAAGTCCCGCCAAGGAGCCAGCCAAGGCAAATTCATTACCAAGCTGGGTAGCAGTAATCGTGGGTAAAGTCAACATGCAAATGCAATTGATGCACTTGGCTGCGGCGGTCGAAAGAAAAAGAATTGCGGTCATAGACCGGAACCAAAGAATGAAAAGGTGAACATGGAACAGCACCACACGACATTTCGGTCATGTGACACAACATGTTGGTTGTGCGAGTTCGACCATTCAAATCCAACCATGGTTGCCACCCAACTGTTCATTGACAAAGTGAAACAAACAAGAATACGCAATAATTGCAGCAAACTGCACCGTGTCAAGCTGAAAGCAATCCGAAACCATTCACTTTTGACACCAACTTACACACCTTCAAAATGTTTGCAAACGCAATTAATTTATGCCGCAGCTTTTCAAAGTTTCGACAACTTCATCATCGATGGACTAAGTTCAGGTCCAATTTGCACTGACAAATGGCATGCCGTTCGGCTTCGGTGTCAATGCGTGTCAGCCATAAGGGAGGATGAGGGACCAACTGCATGGTATGCAATGAAAATGTCCGGCCATTGGAAAGGGACAAAGCAATTCGCCACCCCCGCTACTGCGGAAGGAAACTGTCATGAAACCTCACACCTCACACTCACAAGTCAACCATCCGCGCACAAGCCGTCACCAACAACCTTGAACTTTCACCCGAAAACATTCAGTTCTGGTGCGTCTCGCCGGTTCTCAACCCCTACAGGCAGCTGTCGTTGAAGAACAGGCAGCATATGAACAGTGGGTTGAAAAACATATTGTGCTTGCGTCGGTCGCCATCGGCATGTTCTTTTTGCACGCGTGGGGCTGCCGTCATCGGAAGAATGCGAAGGTCAGCTATTGTAGAGATTAAGTTTCCTTGCAACAACACAAAAAACGACAAAAAAAAACAACCAAAACCAGAACACCCAGAACACAACACAACAACAAAAAACACCAAGAGAAAGGTCAGGAAATCTTGTGAAAACTCAGGGTGGGATGTTATCACCATGCCTTGTGACGAATTCAGTTTAACGAAAGACCTGCGCATGGATGAATTGCTGCGAAAGTTGGCTTGCACAGAGATGTCGCAAGTTGTCTGCTCCAGTTACGAAGACGGCTCAAAGGCGCATGTTCCAACGCACCATTGGTGGTGCCCACGTGCGTCGGTCGCCATCGGCATGCTCTCGACAGTGAGGATAGCCATAGTGGTAGTGATTGTAGAGTGTCGCTTGGTTGAGTCGAGTAAGTTCGTGGCGTGGTGAGAGGAGACTCCAACCCATTCTGTACATGGCAATCTCCAGTTGTGAGGTCAGCCAACCTGCCACCACTGTGCTTTCTGTCTGGACATTGCCTTGCTCAACATTACCTAATGCTGTGGCCAGCCTAGTTTAGCGAATGGCAAAGCGCCCATATCCTTGTGCAAAGTTTTAAGTGGGGTCAACTGTTGCGTCCTCTTCCTATTGACTCTTCTGCCGCCTGTTCTGAGGGGTCAACTGCCCCTACAGGGACTGGCTGTGTTGAAGAGGAGCCCACCAGGAAGAAGCCACCAGAAAGCAGGTCATGATGAAGGAGGGAAGAGGAGGCACTCACTGAGGATCCAGAGACAACGGGGGATGCCGAAGGCATCGAAATTGTTGTTAGTGAGGTGGACGAAGCTCACTCCCCGTCGCTGCCAGCAACTCAAGACGCTGTACGTGTCCTCTCCTGCTGGTCTGTCTGCTGCCAGCAATGACACTCGAACAAAGGAACGAGCAGTAGCATCTCCCACCGATCTTTTTTTGCACAGGGTGGAGGCGCTGTGTGTGCCGAGAGGCACAAGTCACCTTGATTGAATTGAATTAGGGACAAAAGGAGATACGAGCCAGGAACTAGAACAACAACACCAAAACCAACCGCAAACAAACAAAACCACCCACCCCAACACCAAAACAAAACCAAAACACCAACCCAAAAAGCCGGGCTCGCATCTTGCTCATCGCTGGAACCACTGAAGCTACTTGATCCCTCGGAGCACGCTTTCGACGGCAAATCAAATGTACCGTCAATCCGACAATCCTTAAACATGCCTGTGACTATAAGGGCCGTGCGTCGGTGTGTTTTGAAGTCGTCTTTTGTTTGGTTTGGTTTTTGTTTGTGTTTGCCACTGGGAGCCGCACGCGTGTAAAGAACATCCTGCCAATGGCTTACGGGGGACCCAACATTCCTGGGCCAAGTAGAGCGTCATCGGAAAGAACTAAAAGAAAAAATCGTGGGCAAAAGAGAAGACATCGACAGCCGAAACAAAGCCCGGCGCATTGCCCCCCCCTGTTGGTGCAGGCAGTTCATCCTCTGCAGCTCGTCCCCCTCATCGCAATCAGCCCCCCCCGCCGCCTCCGCCAAGAGGGTGGTGGCAGTGAAGGGAGACCACCAAACAACTACAGGACTATCGGTCCCATAACCTCCGTGAAAGTGGTGGCCTTAGCAATTGTTTTCCTCTGCTGAGTGTGATATTCGAGTCTTTGCCTACGCAACTGTCTGGCTCAAACAGGCCGAGTAGACATAGAAAGACTGCCGCAGCCAGGGATGATGCCGCATGGCCATGACAAACACGCCATTGACATCAAGTTGGTGACACTGGCGGGCAATGAATATTCCATGCAGGCAAATCTGACCCACTATGACGACCTCACCCAGCTGGAGGATGACATCATTAGTTTTCTTCCAACCGTTTCGGACATTGAAGTATTTGGCTGCGAAGTCGACCTTATCGAGCCAGATACCCAACTACCTCTATCAGAGGGCTTCCACACCACGCTACTGCAACAAAACAAACTGCAGATCATAGTACGGCCATGTATTGAGGAGAGACACTCCATCTGGCAATTCCAGGGGAGTGACAGGGAGAGATACCCCAAGTTCGAGTTCCCATCAACTCTCGCAAAGAGATTGCTGATCGAGCCTTTTATGCGGCGCCAATGCTCCGGCATGTGGAAGTTGCTGCGGAGATCAAGCACATTGGTTTTGCTGCTTGGCAAAGCTGCCAACAACTGCAGATTGTCAAACTCCCACCCTCGGTCATCAGTCTTGAAGATGGGGCCTTTCAAGACTGTTATGTCCTAAGGGAGATTGTAGCCCCGGGCTGTGTCCAGTTCAGCCGAAGAGTCTTCGCCGAGTGCTGCTCCCTCAGCAAAGTGGGCATCGGCAACGATGAGGAGGCCATTAATGTTCTCTTTTTTTGCACGGGTAGGGGCGCTATGTGTGCCGAGAGGCACAAGTCACCATAGATGAATTCGAAAGAAGGGGGAGAAGATACGAGCCAGATCAAACGAGGCAAAAACCAGAACCCAAACCCCAACACAACCACAACAAAAAACCAAAGCCCCCAACCCCCAACCCGAAACGACGCTGGCTCATATCTACTCGAGATGTGAGAAAAGAAGTGAAGATCCGGAGATCAATCACGGGGGTGAAACGGGGCCATGAATTCAAAGCTCAGGCTGCACTCAGTACAGGAGGTAGCAACCATTTTGTAGCAGGCCTGGCCGGGGGGCGAGGCGAAGGGGGGATTCCGGTTGGTTCAGCTCAATCTTCCACCGCCGGAGAGACTCGAACCTGATACTCTCTGGCTTTGTTATCCAAGCATCGAACGTGCACCATCACCCCTATTATCCAAGCATCGAACGTGCACCATCACCCCCCTCGCCCTGCTCAGAGTGCACTTCGAAAGGAGATATATTTCCACGGACAGGATGACAAGAAGAAACCCTATGCGGCTACCTTTGTGCAAGCCCAGCAAGAACGGGGTTGGGAACTCCACGTCAACAGTTTCATCCGGACGGGATACTGTGCAGTAACCAATCAATTTCGAAGAGCAAGAGAAGCGAGGGAGAAATTGACTTCTACCGCACAATAGATCAGGCCAATACAGAGGAGACTCCCCCGGAAACAGAGCAGCAAATCAAAGAGCCGGACCGAACGGGCACCTTCGTGGCACTTTTACGTGGTAAGAGCCTTACCCAAGTGCCAAATGTCTTTTTTTGCACGGGTAGGGCGCTATGTGTGCCGAGAGGCACAAGTCACCGTGTTGAATTCACATGAGGGGTGCGAGGAAATGAGCCTGACCAAAGGGAGCAAAGGAACCTTACCCAAGTGCCAAATGCAATTCAGCTGGGCCTCAGGCGGCATCCCAAGATGCGTAGTCTGACATTTCAACTGCCGGCTTTGCTTTCGCAACTGAGTAGATAGCCAGTTCCCATGGCTGCCTCCCAAGAGGTGGTCAGGGTGGGCACAGTGTACAGTTCTCAGGCCTAGGGATAGCGGTGTTTCACTGTTTCACGTAGTTTATGGGGCTTGCGTGCTGTCGGTGTGTTGTGTCGTGCCACGCCGAGAAGCAACAGCAGTTCCCGCTTGTCCTTTTGGAATTGCTGCCATCGTGCACGCTCTCATCTCCCCCCTTCGGGGGAGGCGGGTGTCTTCGAAGCTGCACCTCCAAATTCTCCCAGCCTCTGCTTGCCCACTGCAGGTCTCTTGCTCTCTTTCTTTGTTCGAAAAACTCCGGGTAGCAACCTTACACGACCTACCTCCCCTGGATCTTTAGCTCACAACAGGCTCTCACACTCGTCCGGTACGGTACGAAACCTTTCCTTCAAGCCTCCGAATACTTCGGAAAACTTCAAACGCTGCACAAGCTGCTCTCAGACACTCGCACCCTTTTCTCACACTAGCCAAACGAATTGGCCTTGAGCCAAAACATATCCCGTAGCATCAAACTATACAAAGAATACACGAAAAACATATTAAAAGTCTCTTAAAGCATCTCCACACACAAAGAACTCTTTCAAAACTTCCGACTACGCTACAAATACAATTAAGAACAAAATGTTGTACTACCGCCAGGTTCCAAATCCTTCACAAACAAACTTAAGCAAAATTTATGCATCGCAAACTGCAAGCATCGAGCGAGGTGGACATCCCGACATGGAATTTCTTCACCCCCTCTTGGACACAAAGCTCGAAACGAACTGGCTGGCTTTAAGCCTTCTTATTCTTCTTCAATGAGGACAGACATTTGGCACAAATATCTTTCGACATAGGTACGTGCATGCCCGAGCAAGTTGGATTCAAATGAACCTTGCTCCCGCTCACTGAAAAATACACTTTTGAGAATTGCTCAATGCCTTTTGGAACTGGATAGCTCTTCGGCATATCGACTTTAAAAGTCACTTGGCTCTCAGGCTCAGCATGCTTCCGACACCGCAGGCAGCAGCAGGTCAGCAGGCATCCCAAAAGAAAACCAGCTGCAAAGACCAAAGCGGTCGCTGCTTCCAGGCTCAGCATCGCAAGCGCCGTTTCCGCATCCGGCGTCATACCTCGGATGGTATAAGCTTCATTCCAAGAAAAGCTGTATCTCACAGTCTGCAAAAACCAAGATTCTTTCGAAATGCGCAATCGAAAGTGCTCGCAAAAACGTGCCATTCGGCTCAGACAACGTGCAAGACTTACTTGGCTATTATGACGTTAATTCGGCTTTAAATCCTTTAAGGATTAGCTCACAAAATCTCCTGGGGTAGTGTTGCGTTTCCTTCCAATTGACTTCCTTGGACGGCAAATGATCATGACGACCATCACAAACGCAAACCTTCAGGCTTTCCAACAACCGAGTACTATCTGTCTCAATCCTCCAGGTCTTTCTGATCAACTGACCTTTCTGGTTCATCTTGACTGAACATGCATTCACAAATGTTGAAAACGTCTTTCGTTTCCTCAGAAAATCTCTGGTCTGATTCCATCCCCAATAAGCACATCTCTTTGGCCATTCAATCGCTACGAAATCGGCTACTTCCGACATCCGTAAGAAACCTTTCCATAGCTTCTTCTGAATCTGGTACAACTCTCGAAGATGACCCATATAGTCCTGACCAAACTTCTTGATGCAAATATACTGAAACGGACATCCTCCTGTACACGGAATTGACGACCACAAAACAACAAGCTTTCCTCTCTTCCGGTGGCTTATCATCTGCTCTCGAACTGACTCGATCGTGTCCGATCGGGTTCCGTCATCCGCCTCAGTGACAGTCAAGACTTCAACACCTTCCGTACGGCTTCTGACTTCTTTCATCTCGGACTCTGGTGATGCGCAAAACTCAACAATCAGGATTTCGGTACATGTGACCTTATCCATAACCCACAACCATCTCCCGATCCAGTCATACGGCACTTCAAACGAAATGAGAAATGCTCTGACAACTCCGATCGTCTCCATATGTTGTAAAGTCACAGCTCTCGACAATGCCTTGGTCATCAAGTCGGCACAATTTTCGGTACCTCGGACAAAACTGATGGAAATCACTCCCTTGTAGACTGCATCTTCCAAAAAACAGATCCGAATGTCTATATGTCTTAACCTTCTCAACAACCCTGACATCTCTGTGACATTTCGCGCTGCCATCGAATCCGTAAGCAAACCTGGAATGGGCAATTCCTCAGCTTGACATCCATAGACATGTGCCACGGCATGTTGAATACCTATAGTCTCTTTCGCTCCCTCGAACAAAGCATATAGCTCTGCCTCAGCTGAACTACAGGCTACACTCTGCTGCAACCTACTGAATGCTTTGACACAACAGTCACTAACGAAGATGGCTGCTCCTGAAGTACTCTTCCTATTGGTGGACTTTTCGGCTGCCCAACTGGCATCGACATAGGTCGTAATCCTTGGTGGTCCTGAGTACTCATAGCTTCTGAACTTCAACTTTCGATCGGCTACTGATCGGATGTAACGGATACTCGCACGCATCGCAGTCTCGTGCACAGCTAGCGGCTGAGATTGACCTCGGGCAAGCATCGAACACAACCAACAAAGATCAGGTCTCGACTGAGCTACCCAACCTAGCTTACCTAGTGCGGTTCGAAAAGTTGCTGCTGCCTCGGGCGACAACGATTTCCGATCTTCTTCTCGATCACGATCATAAAGCTGAAACAAATTGGGGGTCGCTTGACTTTCCTTTCCTCCTGGATACAAGTTCATCATGCCTTCATAGTACTCTTTCTCCATGTACAAGGCAATCGTTCCATCTTCTTCCTTTTCGATCACCTTTCCCAGAAAACGAATTCTGTCTTCTTCAAGCTTTCCGGTGACTTTCAGTCTAAGCTTCTTTGATAATTCATCAACGAGCTTCTGAATATTCCGATCGTCTCCGACAACCAACAAATCATCAACGTACATCAAAACGATCAAGTGATTCTCCTCCTCCGTCTCTGCAACTCCTTTTCGATATCTTCCGGCGAAGATTGTCTTTTCCGTCACACATGCTGTCAAACCTTCTTGATCTAACAACTCGGCTAGGTGACGATACCATGACATTCCTGCAGAACGAAGTCCGTTCATCGCTTTCTCAAGAATGACGAACAAAGGCTCTCCGTCTTCATCTTCCATCCCAGTCGGCAACGAAACAACTGCTGGGTGAATCACGGGGGCATGCAAGAATGCTGTGCTTACATCTAAAACCCATGCTGTCTGTCCTACTCCTCCTTTCTTTGATTTCTTTCGAAAACTTGATTTCTGAGCAAGATAAGACAACACAACCTTCAACGCCTCTGATGACGCTGTAGGGCTCGAAACGCCCAACTCGGCTGCTGACGGACCTGTGGCGAAATCACGGACAACAAGTCTCGATCGAACGATGTCTCCTTTGATAGCATCATGCTTATTTACAACTACCCATCGGGTTGAGATGATTCGGATACCATGCCTCTGGCAATACTCTTGCGCTTCATCTTTATTCACGACCTGACCTGTCCTGTGTTTCTCTAGGGCAATGACCTCTGTGTGCATTCCCTCGAACGTGGCATCCACATCTAATGGACCTTCACCTATATCTGAAGTCGCTCTTGATGGCTTTCGGAGTACAATCCATCTACCTCCAAACCATATTCTGCGCGAATCGGCCTTCGCGTCGAACTTGGACTCCTCGGTTTCCTTTGGAACCTTCCTGCTATATTCAAGTACCCCCTCTTGAACTGATGACAAGAACCTTTCAACCTCATCATCCGAACATCTTGACAAGGGGTCTTTCACCTTTTCCCACAACTCTTTACCTAGATCTGATAAGCTCGCAATGGCATTACCTTGATGATCATACATGCAGAGCTGCTTGATTGGCAATTCGGTAAACCCTTTCCAATGACGCCTCAATGGCGCGGTCTGGGTTCCGAACTCGCTGATGGACCTTGAACTGGTCCCTTGGAATCTCATCGACTGGCCTTTCATCAACAGCATCGACGTAGTACGTCCTCTGAATACCTACCAGCTGATCCTCAGGCATCGGCAATGGCAGTGATGATGCTGCAAAAACACATTTTCGACTTCTGTGGTGAACTCTTCTCAACACAAGCTTGTCAAGGTCAACTTCCCAATGGTCATGATTTCGGTTCTTTCCTCTTCTTGGGATTTTCTGGAACAAATCAACCTCCATGGGACTCTCCCCGGGTGATTCGGGTGCTTTGTACCCTTCCGGTACTTCTGTTGGCTCATAGCCTTCACTCATCCGATCATCCTCGATAGGTTCCGGATTCTTTCCGATCTCATATGGATTCGTTGGATCCTCTTGCATTCCTGTCGGTCCGGTATCCGCTTCCTGTCCCTTTGGCGCATGGAACGGCACATCATCAAACTCTGGAAATCTCTCTCCAGTCTCTTTCTCTTCATGCTCGCGATGAAATCTATCCCACTCATCATCGATAGACTTTCTTTTCCTCTTCTCTCGCTCTGACTCTGATTCTGGAACTCTTTCTCCCGACTCTTGCTGAGATTCAGGCTTTCCTTCGGTATCCAAGCCTTCTTCCAATCCTTCAGGCACGACGGGCACAGACGACTCGTCTTCGATCGTTACTATCCGTTTGTACTCTTCTTCAAGATACTTTTTGTAACGGTTCCGACACTTCACTGAATGACCTGTTTCACTCCCGTTCGAACAAGCTGGACATCTCGAAGTCTTATTCACTTCACTCCAATACCAAGGTGGTTCCCCTTCATGGATGGGCAAATCAACTAATTTCTGGGGCTTCGAAAGATCATTCGGTAGTCTTTCAATCCTGTCTGGCTTCACTCCACTCTTGGAATTCGGAATTTCACACAACATCCGTCCAGCGACAAAACGAATCGGTGAGGCAATCTTCAAGTCTCGAACAGGCACAACCACAGTCTCATCCTGTGAACCTTCGAAGGCAACGAAGTGACCTAACGAAGATAACTTTGGGGTCAAGTAAATGCCTGGAACAAAGTGACGAGTGTTTGCTTCTCTGACCTTTTCCAAGTACCCATCAGTCGGCCTGGCAAAAACCAAACATCCAAATGGCATCACACGATTGGTGTTTGGGACTTCTCCTGAACTAGTTACACTGATTCGCATGCGTTGATACGGTGTCAGCGAACTGAGACTGTTGGCTTGCAGCTGAAATGCATTGTGGACATGACAAGCGTTTGCTGCGGCGTATCGAAGGCTTTCACTACCTAGCATCAACCCGCGCTGGTACAACACTGTACGAATACATCCTAGTTGAGTCTTGAGGGTCCTAACTGCTCTCTCGGCTCCAGTTGCGTGTCTTCCTGGACGACTGGTCTCATGCCTTGATACTACCTTCAATCGAATGAGTTCAGAAATGAGCGCAGTCAAGTCACGGCCTTCATCACTGAGAACCATCGCACCTGTGGACGAACAGTGGTTGATGGCAGCTGTCAAAACACGAATCGTAGAAGCTTGATCTACATAGATTGCAACTGTTGCTATCATACCATGCGTCCGATTCCAAATCACAACATACCTATACATGTTCGGAGACTTTGGATGGGTGCATAGGTTGGCAATATCCATCTGGATCTCGTTGGTGACTTGATCTGTGCGTTTTGGCGCTCGTTTCAATCCCTTGCTCGTGAGACAGACTGCACAGCTTGGATCATAAGGTGTGTGACTCTGCAAAATGTGCTTAGCTAGTCTGTTACCTCGTAGCTCGATGGGATATTCGAACTCGAACTCAGGCTCTGACTCAACGGTGCAAACGATTTCCTTTTTGCGCACGACGTCGAATGCTGGATTCGAAAAATGCGCTCTGGCTCTTATCGGCGGCTCGACTCCCCTTTCGGGAGGAACCTGGACGCTCTGGATATCATGTCTTCCTTCGCGTCCGACGCTTCGGACATCGCGTCCTACTTCGCGTCTTCCCTCTTGTCCGAAAACTTGGAAAGATGCTCCTGCAGTTGCTTGCGGTACGCAATCTCTTCCTCGGACAATGGCGCTTGAAGCGCTTCTGGCGGCGTCGAAGGATTCTCTCCCATTGCCGCTGTCGGTGCTGGCGTCAAAATCACTCCTCCCGATGCTGGTGGCACTGAGGTCTGCTCGAGAGAAATTCGTCTTGCCTTCGTCACTCGTCAGGTTCTCTCGATCTTCTTCTTCGGCTTTCCACTTCAGGAACTCTTCCTGCCTCTGACGCTGGATCTCTCGTCCATGCTCCAAAGCCTGGGCTCTCCTTTCTGATCGATACAGAGCCTGCGCCTTTCGCTCTTCCTTCTCTCGGCGGGCAAGTTCCTTCTCCCATTCGATCGCTTCTGCCTCTCGCTCGGACGATAGCTCGGTGCGAAACAAATGGGCTCGCTGGTCGTGGTCAGGTGCTCCAGATACTTCGGTACCTTCTTCGCACCCGATCCTGACGCCGTGGGCTCCTTCTCTCGCTTGAGGGTCGCGGTACCCCTCTCTGCTGCCTTGAGAAGGTCTTTGGCTTTCTGAGCTAACACCTCGTCTGCCACCGCTTTTTGCTCTTCGGTAAGCGGTCGACTTTTCGCTTTGGGTTTGGTCGGTGGTGTTTTCGGACCAGGAATCGATGGCGTTTTCGGCTCCGGAATCTCCATCTGGGCGATCACTTCCAACATCTTCTCCGGATTGACGCTCACCGGACTCGCCGGTTCCTCCGGCTTGGCGCTCACCACCGAACTCGCCAGTCCCTCCGGCTTGACGCTCACCGGACTCGGAACTGGCGGCTTCTTTGGCGGCGGAACAGGTGGCTGCTTGGCCGGTGGTTGCCATCCGGGTGGCGGCCCTGGCGGCTGCTGAGGGCCGATAGGCCGAGACTTGGCCTTGATCGGCATGATCGAAGGCGTCTTCCGCTTCCTGACCGAATCGTCCAACCGCTTCAGGTGCTCCTCGGTCAGCTCGAGGACTGGCGGATCGGCTGTCTCCGACATCCATTCGGAAGTACTGGCATCGGTCACGCTCAGAGCGGCGTTGCCAGCTGGCCTCAACAGTGACCTGACCTGGGACGTGAACTTCACCTTCTCCTTCTCTTGAGGTCGTCGCTTCATGAAGTAAGCAGTCCCAGGCTTGATCTCCTGTCTTTTCGCTACCACTTCTCCCTCCAGCGTGGCGCCGATCCGAACGATGGTTTCGGATGTGATCCGCTCTTGGCCCGTTAAGCCGGATGACACGCGGCTCTTTGGACCCTCGCTTGGGGTCGGAGCACTCTCCGGAAGAGCTCCGGGGATCTCTTCCATGTCCCCAACATCCGAGGCTTCCGAACCTGTCAAGCTCACCATCGTGACTCCCCTTTGGGGCTGGATCTCGACGAACTCCTTTTTCACACGTGACTCGGACGCTTTCGGTTGCGGGCGCGCCTTTGGCGCGATCCACGCACGATGCTTGTTCTGCACCATGTACTCTCCCTTTGCGGTAACCCGGGAGGCTTGAACTTCGCGTTCGACCAATCGCAACTTCACAGTCCGCTCCTTCCGAGGAGCTTTGGTGTGCTGCTTCAGCACTTTCCTGATTGATCCTTTCGGCTCTGGGTCTTCCTTCGCCACAGTCCATGACCGTCGCACTGATGGTCCTTTTCGAACTGCTTGCTGAAGGCCTGCAGCCCGATCCGACCGGCGCTGCTGTCTCAGTGCTCGCTGCCTGGCTCGATTTCTGATTCGCTTCTCCTCGTCTTTCTGATCTTGTCGATGAAGCCAATTTGACCAGGCTTTCATTCGAAACTTCACTTCCTGTTCGGACGTTGCCTCCTGAGCTTTCTCCGTCTCGACAAAAGGCTTCTCTGGGATCTCGGGCTCTGGAAGATCCTTCGGAACTTCGGATTCCCGTTTTTCCATCTCCAATCCCTTTTCCTTTTCTACTGGTTCTGTTGGCTTCACGGTAGCTTCTGTGCTCTTCTCGGGTTCCTGTTCTGGAGGTTTCACGATCACTTCGGTACTCTCCTCTGGTTCCATCGTGACAAGGACAACTCTCCGTGTCTCTTCCTTTGGTGCAGTCTCTTCCCTCGGCTCCGATGGCTCCTTTTCCGCATCCTGTTGCCCGACCTGAGCGATCACAGTGCCTGGCGCTGGTTCGGTCGGCTCTTCCATGACCGGGTCCGGACTCTGTTCTTTCTTCTTCTCTCCGCTCAACTCCGTGGTATCGACCCAAGCATCCGAAGGCATGCTCCACTCGGCGAAACCTGGGCTGGACGGGGTCCGCACAGTCAATGCGCTCGTGCACCGAACTTGAACCTTCACGCTCTGCAACATGCAAGACCGAATCTTGAACTGCTTCATGCATGGTCGAATAACCAACAACACGGTGCGAACTGGAGTCAACATCAGACGTGTAATGCAACGAATGCAGTGACGATGACATGTCAATGTCAATGGCTCCTGGGTGGACAATTGAGATCCAAGGAACATTGCACCAAAGAAAAATGTCAAGATGAGTTCTACTACTCTTAGTTCTGTTTGGAACCTGGTCGTGACCTCCAAAATGTGAGAGGGACAAACATGGTGGCTTCGCCGGTTTATCTACCTCTCTGGAGGTTCGGGAACAGCTCTTGCCAGGTGAACATGAAAACGTCCAACCTTTACTGGCAAGAAGTGCAACACTCAGCAAACTAACCTGTCCATATCCGATCAGACCTGTGACTCTGAGCTTCTGCGGCCTCTGCAGTTGGCTGCCAGCGCAAATGCTGCGCGACACTGGTGACAGGCTTGAGCTAGCAGGTGCTGCGGGCGACGGCGCGGCGGCTCTCGACGAAGCAGCAACAGGCGAAGCAGCATCAGGCGACGACGCGATCGCAATCTAAAAAGCTAACATGCCAACTTTTGAGAGCATACGTGCTGAACTCTGCTTCGACACACCGATTTAAGATCATTTCCTGTCCATTGGCTGTGGTGCACCGTTCGTTGACGGCCCACTCCCTGCAAATCTGCAGGTATCCCTCATCCACTAGACTTTGACTGATCAAGTGGATGCTTGCTCCACTATCCACCAAGAAGTGTGGATCAGTGGCGTCAGTGTCCGCGACACTTGACGTCGTCAGTCGGTTGCCATAGCTGTGAAGCTGGTTCAGTAGGATATCGGGTGGTACTGTCATGTCTAGCACACAACCCATTCCGAGAATGTCTTCTTCATCCTCCTCTCCTACACTGGCACGTGCTCCTTTCGGTTTCCCGCCTTTCGGTCCTTTTCCGCCCTTGGGTTCCCCTTTGCCTCCTTTAGGCTTGCCACCTTTTGGGTTTCCCTTCTTCTTTGGGTCGTAAGGCAAATGTGAACGATCCTTTCCACCTTTTGGTTTTCCACCTTTCTCACTGCCTTTGCCCTTTCCTTTGTCCTTATCGGTACGCTTTGGTGACTTTGACCAACAATCTTTCTCAACATGTCCTGGCTTCCCACATCGACGACATCGAATCTCCTTGCCTTTGCCTTCACCCTTTGGTGTGCGATCTTTCCCTCCTTTGGGGCTTCCCTTGGGTGGTCGGTCATACCCAACAGGATTTCCTTTGTGACTGTCTCTGGAAAAGTCGAGTGCTTTCGATTGCTGTTCATAGAACTCCAGTGACTCCATCAACTCTCGTAAAGTCGAAGACTTCCCGTGGAACGCAAGGTGTCTGTGAATTTCTTGCGGTAAGCACCTCATCATGACCATGATCTGGTCCACCTCCATCATTTGGAGATCTGCGAATGCTGCACACTGATCTCGCAAGCGTGCAAACTCTTGTGTAAGGAACAAACAGGTGTCCAACGGGTTCTTGATACTCCCTGCTGATGGACATCCAAGTTGCTTCAGTCCATTCACATCAAGTCTCATCACTGCTTCCCGCAGTGACAGTGCTTCCTGTTAATTCTCCTGAACAACTCGTACCCGCAAGTGAGTCCTCCCTGCTCTCGTTCCTGCAGTACTGCGAGGTCCAATCCTCTCTTGTATCCTGACATTGCTTGTTTCATCCAGTGATACAGTTTACTCCTCCTCACTGCGGCTTCGGGGGCAAGTTTCCCTTGCTCAATGGTAGTTGTTTGTTTCACTGCCTCCTGCAATTCCGCTGCGTAGCACTCATCCAAAAGACACAACCACGATCCAAATCGCTCTCTGAAGGATAACCAGGTGTTGATCTCATGTCTTCTTCCTGAATCTTTGATCTCAAGTTGTGGACAGTTCGGTATGTAACTCTCCATCTTTCCTCCACTGCTTCCAGAATATTTTGAGTCAGATTTCTTGGGCGCTGAGGTGAACAGTGATCCTGCTCTCGGTGTACTGGACGTAGCAGCTTCTTCTGCAGCTTTTCTCTCCTCTTCTGCCTTTCTCTCACGCTCATCCGCTTCGCGTTGAGCTTGGTCTGAACCAAACCTGAAACTAGCTTGGTCAGTTCTGAAATTTGTGCACCTTGTCCAGCGATCAAGTTCTGCTGTTGAACAATATTTTGATGCTGGTTTCTCAATACTTCGATCAATGCTTCCTGCGTCAATCCCTGTCCTCCTGTAGGACTCGCAGGCATCTGAGGTGAGTTGAAGTTATCTTGAAACGTTCTCCCCGTTGGGGTAGGGCTGTTCGGTACCGGTATCTCTGCAGCAGCACTCTCTGCTGGATCTGGTGGTGGAGACCTTTCTCGACCTGTGTACTCTTCCATACTCACTGGTCGCCTCCTCGTTGGCGATGCTGTCCGTCGCTCGGTAGGACTGGACATTCTTCCTAGGAGCTCCACGCTCCGCTACCACGAAAAACTCCGGGTAGCAACCTTACACGGTAGACTACCTACCTCCCCTGGATCTTTAGCTCACAACAGGCTCTCACACTCGTCCGGTACGGTACGAAACCTTTCCTTCAAGCCTCCGAATACTTCGGAAAACTTCAAACGCTGCACAAGCTGCTCTCAGACACTTGCACCCTTTTCTCACACCAGCCAAACGAATTGGCCTTGAGCCAAAACATATCCCATAGCATCAAACTACACAAAGAATACACGAAAAACATATTAAAAGTCTCTTGAAGCATCTCCACACACAAAGAACTCTTTCAAAACTTCCGACTACGCTACAAATACAATTAAGAACAAAATGTTGTACTACCGCCAAAATCCTTCACAAACAAACTTAAACGAAATTTATGCATCGCAAACTGCAAGCATCGAGCCAGGTGGACATCCCGACATGGAATTTCTTCATTGTTTTTCAATTTCGTTTGCTTTGCCAACCGATCCCAGAGCCATGCTCCTCACGATCGGGGACAGGGACTGAGACAACCGTGTGTGGTCAACTGTACAACTTGCAACTTCCTGAAGAGTCTGAATTGGGTGAGTCTCCAACATCGTGAGCTCATTTGCTCACCTCAAACCTTCTCGTTCTGACACACATCCAACCTAGACAAACACTCCAGCTCAGATAAATGGCAGGCAGGAATTTTGTGCAGCAGACCGGAGGATCTTTCGCACCGAGGCGGTACCGTGCATTGTAACAAAGGGCCCGAGCCGTAATGAAGTGGTACCGAGGTGGTATCGCGCACTGTGATAGACGGTCCGACTCAACTCAGATTGTAACCTCAAAAACCCTATATAGCGCCGCGTTGCAAGGGCAAATTTGAACGTTGACGCTAAGATGGAACCGGGACCCGGGCGGAAGCCTGGCGTAGCTTGCAACAAACATGAAGGACGCGAGCTCAAAACCTCAACAATATCTTTTCAAAACCCCATCCTTCACAACATGCATCAAACAACGACGTCAATGAAACGAAACAAGGTTTCCTTGCCATAGTGAACGACCAGAGATGGCTCCTGTGAACATACGCAAACATGACAGGCTCCACGGCGCCAATCTTCGCTTAACATCCCACCCTTCTTTCCTCTCATCCAAAAATTAAGACAGACCACAAAATACGAAGAATGGGTTCACAACGTTTGGTCTCAGGTCTAGCAATTCTCAACCCTCACAGGTTTTCCAAACTTTTTGCTCCTTCAAGGGGTCGAAAAAAGTGATTTTTCTGGACACCAGTTTGGGGTCCAAAAACCTCAGCAAAAACCAGTCCCGCCACAGAGAGCCTCCCCAGTTCAAGGACAGGTGTGGCCATAAATGTTCGCAGGGTGTGGAGAACAAGTGCCTGCGGCGCTGCAAAACCATGGACAAGCAGCGGCATGGAACAAAAACGGCTCCCGTTTTGGGGTCCAGAAACGGACCTCTAAATGGAGCCCTCATTCAGTCTCATTTGATTTGCTTGTGTCCGGGCAACTTGGCCTCCGTTTTGGTGTCCGTTTCTGGACCCCAAAACGGGGGCCGTTTGTCTGCAAAATTTGCCGCCGGGCGAAAAATAGTGCAAGTTTCGATTGTTTCCGCAGGTACGCGACAGAAGTTTTGCATGCCGCTGGGCCACTGGGTTCCATGGGTTTGCAACGCCCTGCGAACATTTATGCCCACACATGTTCTTGAACTGGGGAGGTCCACTTTGGCGACCCTGGAATCCACTGCGTTTTTTTGGCGCTTTCTGATCCGCTTGGCCGCTTCACATTGTTTCTGATCAGTCAGTCAGCTGGTCTCTGGAAGCTGGGTGTCCCTGACGCAGGGCCGCGCAGGACCAGCTGGAGTGGAAACTGCAGGGAGAGAGCACGGGTCCTGCAACCACGCTGTGGGAGAACAGATTTATTTTACAGAACAAAACAAGTTTGCAGGACCACTGTGCCGACTTGCTTTTGGATAGCGACCTGCTTGTGACATGTGGTGGAAGCGAGGGCCCGTGGGCCATTTTTTGGGCAAGTGCCACAAAGAAGTGGACAATTATCGATTGGAAAGTTAACGTGTCAAAACCTGCGCCAATACACGGTGAACACCAATCTTCGGTCCAATGGCTACACACGCGCATGTTCCCCGGGAAAAAAAAAACTTGTTCTCCAACCGAGGTCCTCTACCTAAACCTACAACCGAGGTCCTCTACCTAAACCTACAACCAAGAACCAAACAACATCCAACAGACTTACACAAAGCCAACCTTTTCACGTTCACCCAAACTTTTTTTTCCACGAGTACGGACGCCGTGTGGGCATGGTGCCCAGGTCATCGTTGAAGGAAGGGAAGAACAGACAGATGGTGGAGAAAGGAACGAAGACCCCAAAACCAACCCAAACCAAACACCCAAGCCCGCAGGCCGAATCTCCACCATCCTGTAGTCTTTCCGCTACACTGGGTGAAACGTGTGAAACAGAGACTAGTGGCAATTAATGGGCCTGAATTCTCAAAAGAAAAGGACGGCAGCGCAAGCTGTGTTCATGGAAAGCCGCCTAGGAGGCTTCAAACGGACTTTCCTTACCGAGTATTGGTGACCAGCGGCCACACCACAGTGTGGCAAAACAAGGTCACTTTGCAGGTCAGGTGTCTCGCGATGCTCCAGCACTGGTTGTAATCAGGTCGACCAAGAGTGACAAGATCTGAGCAGCAATCCGTGGAAAAGACCATTCTTGCAGCACAACCCGTTCAACTGGTGGCGCATACAAGGCCAGTCACATGCTGCCCGACAAAAGCCAAACGTGGCGGCAATTCCTAGCGAGAGAAGCCTGCAGCTAAGGGTGAACCGGGCACACCCTCCCCGTGGGGAGGCAGACCCAGCACCCTTCGGCACGCACCGGTGCCAATAGGGGATGTCACTTCAGTCAGTGAGGCGCTGCGTAATTGCAAAAAGTGATCTGTTGCGCGCAAGGCCCGTGTGAAACATGTGAAACATTGAGCTCTCCTAGCATGATATCTGTACCTCTTTG
>CAXAMN010002113.1:1050245-1069768 GCA_963970005.1 Durusdinium trenchii
CAAAATTGGAAATGTCGGACATCAACAGCGGGAACTAAGGTTCCCCCTGGGCATCCTTCATTGCCACTATCTACCACCCGCCGTGTAGGAACGCAGAACTAAGGCTCTCGCTCCTATCGGCTCACTTCGCAGCGGATGGCGAGAAGAGGTCATGGTTCTACTTGGTGTCTGCGTATTTTGCTTGCCGTATATACCTGGAAATCCTCCTTTGCTAACGCTCGAAAACTGGCGCGTCGCTCTTGCTTCTCTCCTGCCTCTGAGGCATAGCTTCGTTGAGGCTGGGTCTAGATAGTTTTCTCGCCAAAGGTCGTTTGCGTTATAGGTCATCGAATGCTACGGTGCCGAAAAACTTGCATCTTGGGGCGACCACAACCCGTAGCACTTGACACCTACACCAGTGACCGTCTACTGTGTCTGGCAGGTGGACGATTTGCAGTTGCCGACATCACCGCCACGCCGAGACCCTTCTCTATCCGACAGCCTCTGGGCACTTACTCCATGCATAACGGAGGGCAACTATGGTTAGTTACTCGTGTTGAGGAGTACTGTTTCGTAATTGCTGGCCTACTCCGGACCCGAGCTAAGGCTCGCACCCAGACTCTAACAAAATTGATAGCAGGGCCACGACAGCTGTGGATGGAGGGATGATCCTCTATCCTAAACCAGGGGTGTAGCCCATGTCCGGGATCATATGCAGCCAGGGTGGCCATTTCATGGCCGGACAGATGGCAAAAGCATTTTCTTCAGCGTAAACCCCTCGCCATCTGCGTGTTCCGGGCATTTTGACCAGCCTCCGAAGGGCAGTGCAGTCCAAGAAAGCCCTACTTCCAATATACTTGAGAGCAGGCGGAATGGCAAGCTCAACAAGGGCTGCACAGCTCATAAAGGCTTTAACTCGGATTGTATGGAGAGTTGTCGGTAGGAAGACTTCCCGAAGGCTAGTGCAGTGGCCAAAAGTGAATTCCGGAATTTCTTCAATCATGGTGTTACAGAGGTCAACACTCTTAAGCAGTCGACAACTGTCACAAGCGTGCGCTCCTATGGCTACAAAGTGCTTTGGGAGAGTAAGTGTGTAGATGCCTGTAGAGCTGAGGCAGCCCGGAGCTAGCTCTCTGGTCCTGTCTTGCAGGGTTAACCCGTTCAATTCAGATCGGGGGGATGGAAGCTCACTCACGGTGACCTCTGCAAGGTTGATGCACCCTTGGAAGAGGTATTGCCCGAAATTGGTTTCCCCATTGAACACGTTTACAGCTCCACCCGATGCATACACACGCTGCAGGGAACAACATTCCGAAAAGGCTTTGTAACCAAAGTCGCGACAACCCGGAGCCGAGACACTATTTAGGAGCTTGCAGTCCCGAAAGGCATTATCTGCAATGCCTACCACTGTGGCCGGCAGTTTGACAATGCGGAGTTGCCGGCAATCTTGCCACGCCTCTGCACCAATGAGCCTGATCCCTGACTCGACGCTAACGTGTCGCAAGCGTGGCACACCTGCAAAGGCCCATTCTGGGACAGTTTCTTCTGAGTTCATTGGGACATGAACAGCTAAGGGGACTTGATCAATAGGATAACCACCGAGCTGTTCTTGTTCTGGCAGGGTAACACTACAGTCCCTGAAGACAATAGTGTATTCCCTACCTTGCTGCAACTTATCCCAGATTGGGTCCTCTAGGTAGGTTTGCGTGGTGGTGTGTAGAAAGTCAATGACGCACCCAAAAACTTGGAGGTCAGTGACCGAGGCCAGATGATCCATAACCTGGTCTTCTAAATCTGTAAATCGGTCGAACTTGGCGACACTGAGAGAGACCTTAAAGGTGACACCCGAAAGCGTAGTCAACAGCAGGGGGCATTCCATGACTGGCTCCTTTTCGATGGGAGTGCTACTCATGGATGAAATGTCAAGCTCTTTTTGCGGCAGGCTATTTGTTGTCATTGTGCGAGCCACTGGTGTCCAGTCTGCACATGGGCTGTTCCTACGGCCGGGGATGTTTCCTTAAGACAGATGCTAAGGCACCTGCCTTGAGCCTCTCATGGCCTGGCATAATGCTAAGGGTACACATGGTTTAGCTCCTTGTCAGAGCGGTTGGCATGGCAATATTCATGGCAATGTAGCTCCTTAGCGTCTACCATGGACTGGCATGATATTGGCAATATTCGTGGCTGAGTTCCTCGTCAAAGGCATCAGAATCTGGTCCTTCCGCGGGGAGCAGTTCCAGCCAATGAGGTTTTTCAAATTTGTCGCACATAAAAAAAGCATTGCGCTCTGCCTGCACCCACTGTTCAACGTCTCCCCAATCTAGGAGGGTAAACCGTTGCAGCTGCTCGCACCCGCAGAAGGCACGGTTGCCGATGTCACTGAGTTCTGTCGGGATGACAACTTCCTGTAGCACAACACAATTAAGGAAGGCTTCTTTTCCAATCTGTATGAGGCGCGGTGGAAGCCATATGCACTGCAACGCTGCACAGTGGGCAAAGGTGGAAGAGAGCAGGGCTGTGATCTCTGTGCTCAAGAGGTTGACTTCCACTAGACTTTTGCAATTTTCACAGGCCCTCGGCCCGATGTTGCGAAAGTCATTCGGCAAGCACAGCTGCTCAATGCCTGCTCCACAGAATGCGCCTTCAGGCAGTGCTCGTGGTTTATTCGTGCGATCCATGTCAAAGGTGATAGTTGCAAGCGTGAGGCAACTCTCGAAAGCATATCTGCCAAGCTGTGCGCCTGGTGCCAGGACGCTGCTGTCCTCTGTTTCGCGCTTGACCCCAACGCTGCCTAGGGGACAGCACTCTGCAAACACCCTTTGTCCATAGTGGACACACCCTGGTGCAGCGACTTGACGCAGCACATAGCACCCCATGAAAGTCCCTTCCGCCAGACTGACGACCGAAGTTGGAAGCTTGACAATCTGTAATTGCTGGCAACTTTGCCAGGCCGCAATTCCTATATGTTGGATGCCAGTTGCCACTTCTACGTGTCGGATTGAAGGTGCTGCGTAGAAAGCTCTGTCTGCAATTTCCCCTCTCGGGTTGGCCGGGACACGCACTGCTTTGGGGTAGCCTTCTTTGCCGTCGGTCTGGAAGTGCCAGATGGAATGCCCTTCTACCATACAGGGACGAACTACTATTTGCAGTTGCGGCCGCTGCAGGAGCACCGTGCGGAATGCCTCTGACAGAGGTTGCTGCTCGCGAAGGTCGAGCAATTCCAATTCACACCCAAATACCTCTAAGTCAGAGACTGTAGGCAGAAAGCAAAGAATGTCGTCTTCCAGCTCTGCCACATCTTCATAATGGGCGAGGTTTGCTTGCATCGTATATTCCGTGCCAGCTACGGTAACCAACTCGAGGTTAACCTCATAGCGATCTTGGGGGGGCGGCATTGCTATGTAGGTGCTTGGTTTGCTTGAGCCAAACAACTGTGGTACAGTAGGTGTGTCCTTCGCAAGGTCATAGTGGCAACTAAGCCCCCAATAGAGAAGGTGACTAAGGTCACCCATCTCGTGGCGGAGGTTGCGCGACACGGAGGCTGTTGTTGTGTGGGGAGACTCCTGATGAGGACTACCCTACTGCCACCACCCGTAGGACCACCCTGAGGGCGAAGGCGGGGGGGGAGGCTTGCTGTGCCAGGAAGACCCTGCTGCAGTTGAGGAACTTCCCGCTTCCTTAGGGGGGTCAGTGCGGCGGGCTTTGTTACTTGGATCGGTGGTTTCCTGACTGTAGCCCATGTGATCCCTAAGTGCCTGCTTATGGCTCGCGAGTTGGAGCCTGAACGTGGGGTTCCCAGTGAGCCACCCGCAGAGCTGATCCCATTTATCTTCGGAGTAGTGAGTCGTGCCATATTGGTTGTAAGGACGATCTGCCATCTTCGGAGTGAGAGGATAGCCTTTGCAGTAGTACTCACTGAGGACAGAACTAGGGACCTTAGTCAAGCTGAAACGGGTAGATAGCATGTTCCACCCTGTGCGGGACATGGCAATTCTGAGCCCGGAGGTCAGCCATTGTGCGACCACTGCGCTTTCTGCGCCGATGTCCCCTTGCTCGAAATTGCCTAGCGCCGTTGCTAGTCTAGTGTAGCCTATGCCAAACCTTCCATACCCCTTGGCAAAGGCATAGCTGGGTTCAGCGTTCATGGCCTCGTCCTCTGTGGCTTCGTCTGCTTCGTCTGCCTGCGTTTCTGCCATTCCCACCGGCACTGGGAGAGCTAGTCGTGGCGACCGTTCTGCTGACCCGGTGTCGTCTGAGGCAGAGTCTTCTTCTGCTGGCAGATCAGCTGTGGGATTTCTGGCTGTTGCCAAATCTCTCCACCCGGGGACTTCAATGCGCATTCGCAGTTGCAACAGGAAGGGGAAAGCGAAGGCTTGTCCCAAAGACGGGTCAAGGGCTCCACTAGAGTACGCTCTTTCGGCCCAGGAAGTAGTCGGCATGCGGGGGTATCGATCATAAACACTGTCTTTGGTGTGCACTCCCACTACGATCAATGGGTTGTCTTCAGCCCCCTCTTCTTTTGGCCGATATCCAGAGCCCCCCTTCACCTCTGCTGGCTTGAAACCCTGTTGCTCCATGGCTGTGACCAGGTCAGGCAGGATCTGGACTGGTAGATAAACAAAAAGATCATTGGTAGGTAGCGTTTGTTCTCCATACTCCATCCCCCTGACGAAGGACATGATGACAGTGCGCATGAAGGTGAGGGCATCTACATTTTTTTCTTTTGTGGTCTGCGATTTTCCTTCCCCAGTTTGGGCTGCTCCTGTACCCTGATCTCTGTGTTGATTGTCAAAAGAGCAGCACCTCGCAATAAAAGCTAGGAGGCCATATTGCCAGAAACGAGGGTTCGCATGGAGAGCGAGCTGCTTCTGTGCAATGAAAGGGCATGCTGGATGCCCATTTCTTACGAAAGCAAAGAGATTAGACAGAGGGGCAGCGAAGGCTCCACTGATGAGGAGAAGATCGCCGATGTAGGCCTGGTTGATCTGATCTGGAATGTCTGTAAACGAGGAGCCATGGAGTGCTTGTTCAGTCACTCTCCTCCAGAGGAACGTGCGGACAAGGCGGTTGATTTGCTTGCTGGAGACAGCAAGCCTCGCCATCGGCCATTCTCTAGGCAGGTCGCTGTAGATCTGTATTGAGGGGAGCGGCACCTTTTGCCCGTGAGCTTCTCTGGTGGTTCCTGCTGCCTTTTGATAGTCGTACAAAATCTGCATGGCTCTCTGTTCGGATTCCAGCTGGAGATCAGTGTCGGCTGTGCCTCCGCGCTCTGCTTGCTCTTGATCACTGACAATATCAATTTCTGTCATGGCTTGTGGGCGCTCTTGTGCTGAGCCAGGGCAGTTAGGTGGCGTCTCTGGGTTTCTGCTAGCTGGGGTCTCCTGCCTTTGAGCGCTTCGACTGGCTAGATCATTTAGCGTGGCCGGCGGTTGCGCATGTTCTGGAACGCTGTCGAGCGGTTGCCTGGATGTTGAGGCAGGTGATTTGCGTGACTTCTTTGGTTGTGCTCGCCCAGTATGAGCCTTAGGCCCTGGTCTTCGCTTGATTGGGGACTCAGAGAAGTGCGACCCGGGGCTATCACTGGGATGGTTCACGTTCTGTGGGGGTATCGCACTCCTTGCATCATCGCCTGCCGTCCGCATGTCCTTTTGCGCGGGACGTGCAACAGGAGAAACAGGACGATTGCTAAGGCAATCACCCGCTTCCATGGAAGAGCTGCTGGCACTATCATTATCTTCCATGTGGGCATCATCATCCTCTGGTTGCTCTGTGCTCGGGACAGTGGGCAACTCAGATGGGGAGCTGTGGACCAGGACGACATCTTGTGTGGCTTCCTCAGCCATTGCATCATCTGTCTCTGCAGGAGAGGATGGCATATGTTCTTCTTGAGCTTCATGTTCCTCGTTGTCTGGGTTGCAATCAGAGACAGAGAGGACTCCAGGCGGCAGACTTTGCCGAGGCCAGTAGCAGCCATGCACTAAAAGGCCTGGTCGCGATGGCAGGATGAGATCAGAGCCTATGGCATCCAAGACCGGCTGCGCTCTCCATGCATCATAGGTGCAGAGCTTCGAAAGCACAATCCTGTGCACTACGCTGCTCGCGCATGCTCGGCGTCGGTTGATAGCGTAGTCGTCGCTCTGGGCCCGAGCTGTTTTGGAGGAGTCACCAATGTTCTGGCTGCTGCCCATCTGCTATGACCAGCCACTCTGGCTCCATCGAGGCATCTGCTGCATATCCACAGACGAGGTCATGCAAGACAGTGCCACCAAGCAGGTAGGGCCCTTCGACGAGGCTGTTAATTTCCGCTTTGGTTAGATGCGTAATTGTGGCTAAGACGAGGCGCAAGCGCCTAACCTTACCGTGATGGTGTTCTACGAGACAGACCGGCAGGGGGGCCACACCACATAGGGTGAGGCAGGAGCGCCTGTTGGAAAAAGGTCGTGGCCTGCTCAACTTGTGTGACTGTAAGGTCCAGGGAGCCTGCGATGTTGGGCTCTTTGTTGCTGTCATTGGTATGTATCGTCTGGACACCATGCAGAAGGGCTGCTGGGACTTGCAGGGCCCCAGGCATCCCTTGCATATTTAATGGACCTGCCAGGATGGTAAGGTCGGTGGCTCGGCTGTCGCTTGAGAGCTTGGGCCTCCAAGTGCGAGGACACGCAAGGGAGGGAGTAGCGCGAGGACCATTGAGCAAGAAGCCTTTTACAAGTGCATTTCCCCAAAGGAGGTCTCTACTCCGCCATCCCTGCTGTACATTGCGAGGCATGCCTTTGCAGGCTGCACACATCTTCGAATAATCCTCAAGCAAGGAAAAAGCAGCACATGGCGAGGGACATATGCCCAGTCTAATGCTTTTGACAAATGCGAGCACTTCGACAAGCCCACGTGGCTTCGAGTCTTGCCGAATGATGCAAACGATCTTTGGCGAGAAGACTATCTAGACCCAGCACCAAAGACCAGCAATGCTTCCGAGGCAGGAGAGGAGCAAGGGCGACGTGGGCAGTGAGCTGAGCCAAGTGTCAGTATTCGAGCGCTAGGAAAGGATGATTTCCAGGCATATACGGCAAGAAAAATGCGCAGACACCAAGTAGAATCATGACCTCTTCTCGCCATTCGCTGCATAGTGAGCCGATAGGAGCGAGAGCCTTAGTTCTGTGTTCCTAAACGGCGGGTGGTAGATAGTGGCAATGAAGGATGCCCAGGGGGAACCTTAGTTCCCGCTGTTGATGTCCGACATTTCCAATTTTGTACAAAGAGGTACAGATATCATGCTAGGAGAGCTCAATGTTTCACATGTCTCACACGGGCCTTGCACGCACCAGTTCACTTTTTGCAATTACGCAGCGCCTCACTGACTCAAGTGACATCCCCTATTGGCACCGGTGTGTGCCGAAGGGTGTTGGGTCTGCCTCCCCACGGGGAGGTTGTGCCCGGTTCACCCTTAGCTGCAGGCTTCTCTCGCTAGGAATTGCCGCCGTGTTTGAATTCTGTCTGGCAGCATGTGACTGGTCTTGTATGCGCCACCGGTTGAACGGGTTGTGCTGCAAGTATGGTCTTTTCCACGGATTGCTGCTTAGATCTTCGCACATTTGGTTGGCCTGATGACAACCACTGCTGGAGCATTGCGAGACACCTGACCTGCAAAGTGACCTTGTTTTGCCACACTGTGGTGTGGCCGCTGGTCACCAACACTTGGTAAGGAAAGTCCGTTTGAAGCCTCCTAGGCGGCTTTCCATGAACACAGCTTGCGCTGCAGTCCTTTTCTTTTGCGAATTCAGGCCCATTAATTGCCACTAGTCTCAGTTTCACACGTTTCACCTAGTGTAGAGGGAAGACTACAAGATGGTGGAGTTTCGGCCTGCGGGCTTGGGTGTTTGGTTTGGGTTGGTTTTGGGGCCTTCGTTCCTTTCTCCACCATCTGTCTGTTCTTCCCTTCCTTCAACGATGACCTGGGCACCATGCCCACACGGCGTCCGTACTCGTGGAAAAAAAAGTCGACAACTGTCACAAGCGTGCGCTCCTATGGCTGCAAAGTGCTTTGGGAGAGCAAGTGTGTAGATGCCCGTAGAGCTGAGGCAGCCCGGTGCGAGCTCTCTGGTCTTGTCTTGCAGGGTTGACCCTTTCGATTCAGATCGGGGGGATGGAAACTCACTCAAGGTGACCTCAGCAAGGTTGATGCACCCTTGGAAGAGGTATTGCCCGAAGTTGGCTTCACCATTGAACACGTTTACAGCCCCACCCGATGCACACACACGCTGCAAGGAACAGCATTCCGAAAAGGCTTTGCAACCAAAGTCGCGACAACCCGGAGCCAAGACACTATTTAGGAGCTTGCAGTCCCGAAAGACATTATCTGCAATGCCTACCACTGTGGCCGGCAGCTTGACAATGCGGAGTTGCCGGCAATCTTGCCACGCCTCTGCACCAATGAGCCTGATCCCTGACTCGTCGCAGGCGTGGAACACCTGCAAAGGCCCATTCTGGGACAATTTCTTCTGGGTTCATAGGGACATGAACAGCTAAGGGGACTTGATCAATAGAATAACCTCCGAGCTGTTCTTGTTCTGGCAGGGCAACACTACAGTTCCTGAAGACAATGGTGTATTCTTTACCTTGCTGCAACTTATCCCAGATTGGGTCCTCAAGGTAGGTTTGCGTGGTGGTTTGTAAAAAGTCAATGACGCACCCAAAAACTTGGAGGTCAGTGACCGAGGCCAGATAGTCCATAACCTGGTCTTCTAAATCTGTAAATCGGTCGAACTTGGCAACACTGAGAGAGACCTTAAAGGTTACACCCGAAAGCGTAGTCAGCAGCAGGGGGCATTCCATGACTGGCTCCTTTTCGATGGGAGTGCTACTTTCCACGTTCACCCAAACCAACAAACGACAAGCAACCGACCAACCAAAAAGAATGGTTTAGCGCGAAGTACACTTGGAATGCCTTGGCGCAAGTGTGGAGCGCGCCGTTTGAAGAAGCGCCTGGACTACAATGTTAAGGTTGCGTTTCGTGGCTTTCCGTTGGTCTTTGTGTTTTCAAGCAAGTTCCTCACTCCGACCCAATTGAAACTTTGTAAAACGCAAACGGGGTGTCGGCAACGCGCATTGTAATAGAGGGCCCGAGCGGTGCAGAAGCGGCGCCGAGGCGGTACCGCGCATTGTTTAAGAGGGCCCGAGCGGCGCCGAGGCGGTGCCGCGCATTGTAATGGAGGGCTCCAGCGGCGCCGAGGCGGTGCCGCACGTTGTAATAGAGGGCCCTAGCGGTACCGAGGCGGTACCGCGCATTGTAATGGAAGGCCTGAGCGGCACCGAGGCGGCACCGCGCATTGTAACAGAGGGCCCGAGCGGCACCGAGGCGGTACCGTGCATTGTAATAAAGGGCCCGAGCCGTAATGAAGTGGCGCCGAGGTGGTATCGCGCGCTGCAATAGACGGTCCGACCCAACCCAGATTGTAACCGCAAAAAAAAAGCCTTTTGTTGTGGTTTTTGGGTTGTATTTGTGGTCCTTGTTCTTTTCTCCACCATCAGACTGTTTTTCCCTCCTTTCAACGATGACCTGGGCACCATGCCCACACCGCGTCCGTACTCGGGGAAAAAAAGATTGTAACCGCAAAAACCCTGTATAGCGCGTTGCAAGGGCGAATTTGAACGTTGAGGCTAAGATGGAACCGGGACCCGGGCGGAAGCCTGGCGTAGCTTGCAACAAACATGAAGGACGCGAGCTCAAAACCTCAACAATATCTTTTCAAAACCCCATCCTTCACAACATGCATCAAACAACGACGTCAAATAAAACGAAACAAGGTTTCCTTGCCATAGTGAACGACCAGAGATGGCTCCTGTGAACATACGCAAACATGACAGGCTCCACGGCGCCAACTTCGCTCAACATCCCACCCTTCTTTCCTCTCATCCAAAATTAAGACAGACCACAAAATACGAAGAATGGGTTCACAACGTTTGGTCTCAGGTCCAGCAATTCTCAACTCTCACAGGTTTTCCAAACTTTTTGCTCCTTCAAGGGTTCGAAAAAAGTGATTTTTCTGGACACCAGTTTGGGGTCCAAAAACTCCAGCAAAAACCGGTCCCGCCACAGAGGGCCTTCCCAGTTTGCTGACGATGGTGATTCCATCCCTCCCGAAGGGAGGTCACCTTTGCACCTCTTAGCATTCAGGAGTGTGATTGTGGTACTCTCTGTTTCAAAAACACTGAGATGCAAAATGTCTCCTGTTGCGTGCAGGCCCGGGTGAAACTTGTGAAACGTGGACCTATTCTAGCATGGTACTTGTGCCTCTTTGCACAGCAATGGTCATGGCGTGGCCGCTGCAAGGAGACAAGGTTCCCCCTGGCAACCTTCTACACCATTCTCCACCACCCGCCTCTTAGGAAAGCTAAGGCTCTCATTCCTACAGGCTCACTGTAACGTGGTTACAGGAGCCGAAATGATGGCTTAGCCTGAGCTTTGACCTTCCTTCGGGGGGATGGCATCACTTTCGTCAGCGAACCCCTTTCGTTGTCTCTGCCCCACTGTCTGACAATCGACATGCCTCTCGTCTCTGGCGTGCAATCAATTGAAAGGGTTGTGCTACGAGATGGGCCTTTTTCCACGGCTTGTCAGGCAGAGCAACACCTGATTCCTCTGGGCAAGGATCAGACTGGCTGAGAACAAACAATGGAGCTCTTGCAAAGCACCCGCTCATCACTTTCGCCGCTCGAAGCAGTGGCAGTTTTGTGGGTGGGGCGAAGCCCCCTTTGACAGGCTCCGCTGCACTCCCTCTTGTGCTGACCATGCCAACCGACTTTTGTGGTGAATTCAGGCCCAAAGTTAGTTGGCAGCCAGCTTTTGCCATTTTGCTTTTGTCTCACCCTCGTACAGAGGAAACACGTTTAGATGAGGGGGAATCGGCCTCTGGCCTTGGTGGCTTTTTGATTTTTGGTGCTTGTTTTTTTGATTTGGTGGGTTTTGCTTGGTTTTGGGGTTGCTTGTGTTCTTCCCCCTCATCATGTTCTGTTTCCTTCCCCTTCAACGATGACCTGGACACTCCGTCCACACGGCGTCCGCACTCGTGGAAAAAACACAGAGACCCACACACTACCTCAACTCACTCGACTTGACACTTCACACTGAACACTCAACAGACAACTCACACTCTGACTTCCCACGTGATGAAAAATGTTTTTGGGCCACTCGTCGTCCAGTTGTTTTCTGTTTGGTGTTGGGTTTGGGGTTTTGTTTGTTGTTTTCTTTTGGCTGTTTTGGTTTGCTTCCCCTTCAATCTGCAGTGTTTCCTGTCCTTCCACGATGACCTGGGCACACCGCCCATGGCGTCGGCACTCGTGGAAAAAAAAGAGAAGAATGCTCTTTGCGCACTGTGGCTCAGCGTGCTTGTGCAGGAATTTGCTTTTTGGAAATGCTTTGGAATGCAAGAATTGCAGCTGCCTTTGGCTTGAGGTCTTTTGAAGTTTTGGGCTTTGGTCGTGCAACTCGCTTTGTCTAAGCCATGCCGGTGCTGACTTCTGCGTTTGGGGCGCAGAATGTGATGGGTCAGCAATTCTTGGTTTGGTGCAATCTTTTGGTGTTGCCACAATTCTGTCCAAGAGGGCGCCAGTGGAGTTTTGGAGGCAACGGAAGAGATACCAGCACTTGATGTGCTCAAACAAGCTTCCAGTGCAAATGAGCAAGAGCGGAGACGAAGAAGAAAGAACACCCCACCAAGCGCTGTGGGCACCAGATGTCCTGGAGGGTTCAAGGAACTCTTTCCCACTACGTTCCGCACTGTGTCAGTTCCGCTCAGTATGTCCACTTTCTTGTATTGGTTCTGCTCTGACTGCCCACGTGGACAGATGCAGAAGGAAGTGGGCTTGAAATCGCTTCGTGGCCGTGGACGAGACATTCTTTGTCAAGAAAATGTAACTCAGCTTGCTGAAGCATTTTTATTGCATTCGTCAGCATTTTGCAAGTCGATGTTTGATGTCAAAACTTATCCAAGAGTTTGCGGACATGTTTAATGCAGATTCAATTAACATCAATACTCACAAAAGTACAAAATTGTGATTCAGAGTTTTCGGCTGCGACAATCTCAACATGCTGAGTCGAATCTTCGACCGCCTTCAGGCTCAGATGCTCAATCCATGTTCTTGCGTGCATTACATTGCAGTGTCTTCAGTTGACATTACTTCGCAATTGCCAAAGCATTTGATGTGTCAACTTCATTTGTTTTTCACTTTGGGTGCCCTCCTGCGAACGGAGAAGCCCGTTTCACTTTGGGTGCCCTCCTGCGAACGGAGAAGCCCTCGGCGCGTTGCCATCCACGCTGGCTTCGCCCTATTCGCACCTGGCCTTGAGTTGGTTGTCTCCCTGAGCCTCCTGACCATGGACGATCGCGATGTGACCGATCCCGAACGGTCAGGTGATTGCACCGGTCGCACGACGCCCTCGCCGTGAAAACTTTGCTTCTGCCATCGTCCGTGAATCTCCACAGTTCTTTCATGGGGGGTCTTAATGGTGAAGATTCTATTCGTTGTGTGGAGTTCATCGAATCATGTGAGGCAGTGTTTTGTCACATTTTGCATGCCTTTCAAACCCATTTGCAGTCAGGGGGTTCCAATGGTGAAGATTCTATTTGTTTGTGTGGATTTTTCCCGAATCATGTGAGGCAGTGTTTTGTCACAATCAGTTCATGTGTTGGACATTTGTGCATTGGAAGTGTTGTGGAACAATGGTTCCTGTCTTTCATTGAAGTTTGAATGCGTGCACATCTGATGAGTTTGAATCATTTACACTTGTGAGTGTAGCTTGCGGTGTTAGTCCATGGATGGACCATGAATGTGTGTTCGTGAATGCACGGCTCACAGCTGCCATGGGGCAGGGGTCAAGCCTGCAAGGGCGTGCTTGACGTGGGCCTGACTGAGGCGGAAGATTCGCCTTATGGGCACGAAAGTGCCAGAGGAGACCAGTCTGTGACATGCAAGTTCGAACCTGATTGCAGCTCACGAATCTTGCATTGGACTCTTCTTTGTAGCCGTTCATGGATTCCAGGCACCCGGAGATGTCAGAACTTCGTCCTACGATCCTTCCCTTCGATGCCTGGAACTGGACACAGCGCATGTTTCTTGATGAACGCCGTCTGGTCTTGTCAGATAGCCCGAGGGGTTTAAGAAAGCGCTGGGTTCAGAAGAGAAGGACTTCTGATGTCATGCGGTCTGACGCATTGAATGAGATTGCCATTAGGTCCTCCGATTCACAGGAGTTGCCAAAGTTAGGATTAGAGTACGAGAAGACCATCAGCGCATATGGTTTGAAAGCTCCCGCGGAACAAGGTCTGTCTACTAGTGTGGTGTTTGCATCATGTTTAACTGTGTATCCTTGCATTCATCAGCCTTTCAACACTGGTTGGAAGGCCTCCATTGCTGCTTTCTGTGGGTTTGATTTAGAGAAACTCTCTTCTTCTCTTGTTTTTGGGACGATGGTCCCACCCGTATTGAAGCTTGAATGCACGCATGTTGAACGAGTTGGCCTCTTACGAGGGTGAGACGACTCACGGTGTGGGTTCATCGATGAATCACAGTCGTCTGCTCGTGAATGCACGGCTCACAGCTGCCGCGGGGCAGGGGTCTGGCTTGCAAGGGCAAGCCTGCCACGGAGGGTGGGACGACCTGCTTGAGGCGGAAGATTCGCCTTATGGGCAGGGTAGTGCTGATGGATGCCAGCTTGTGACACGCAGGATTGAACTTGTGTGCAGTTCACAATCTTGCCTCGACTTCTTGTTTTGTGACCCTTGATGGAGTTGAGGCGTTCAGAGATGTCGGAGTCTCATTCTCCACTCCCGCCTTTTGATGGTAGTGCTGAGCTCAGAAGAGGAGAATCTTCGATGTCATGCAATCGACTGCTTTGATGAGACCACCGTGTGTGTCCCACAGATTCGCAGGAGCTCCCCAAATCCGATTCGGGTCTAGAATTTGAGAAAACCATCAGTGCTGCCTCTCGGAAGAGTAGGGAGAACGCTTGAAACTGCTTTGGGAATAAGCCCCCTTTGCTTTCATTTTGGGAATGACAAATCCATCTCAGCCAACCAGCTACATGTGTGTTTGTGCCGACACCGTTGCTACCGTTCACTTCGCCTTCGTCTTTGGACCGTGCCCCCGCCAAATGCAAGTTTGATGACAGTGGACCGCAACCTGCAACATCGTGGTGCATTCATGTTACTTGTTCCCATGAGGACGTAGTCAGTCCGCATCAGGACAAAGGGCACGTGCAATAGGAAGGTGGTATAAGCTGGTGGAGAGTTTCCCTAAGCGTCTAGCACTGGCTGGCAGTTGTTGTGCGTGAGATCCCACGGTTCACCTCAGTGCACGCAAGGCCTCGTTGGATGATATGTTCGGAATGAAGTCGGCTGGGACTTTAAACACGAGGGTTGCATCATCGAGGAGGTATGTGACTTGGCGTAGGAAGTTCGGTCATCAGCCTTTTTCCGAAGTCCAAGCCCACAACATATGAACATGTCAAATTGTGGATAGTTGTGCTGGTGCATCAGCAGCTGCATCTTCGGAGAGGCCTTCAACTTTGCCATCCACATCGTAGGCTTTGAGATTGACGCACCAGTACCCGAATCAAAGCGTATACATGTTTCCTGCCAGAAACAGCTGGCCAAGAAGAGTTCGTCACATGGGCCTCACCACTTGGAGTTGATCAAGTAGAGATGTTGGAGGAGTTTGCTTGTGAAGCGCCCGACGCCTATGATCGATTCGCTGCAGACTGTTTGATCTTGGACCTGTTGGTAGGTGCAGTTAGTCCGATGTTACCTGGGTGTAATGCCTTGACCTGAGCGACCCCTGCTTATTGAATTTGGGATAAGCATTCACCAAAGCGGCCGGCCTCATAGGAGAACGTAACATGTTGCTCCCCATCATTGTTCCATATCCCTGAGCGAACATCTCTGGTTGAGTCTTGGCTGTCAGCGGCTGAAATCCTTGGCGTCGACCTGGACCAGATGCCGTTGGGGCCTGTCCTTCCTGCCTTGGACACAAAGGCCGCGCAGTGAAGGTAGCTGTATGCAGTCGCGAAGTCATGCAACTTTCGAGTGTGATCCGGAAGCTAAAGAACAGAAGATCAGTTCGCATTCCCTCGAAGCCATTTGCCTGTCCTGGGCCGCAAGGCTGGCGTGTTGCTTGAACATCGTGAAATTTTTGGCAGGCGCAGTAGGTCAAATTTGACTACAAGTGCTCTAGTCGACGCATTTATGAGGCTGCGCGCTTGATGTCTTCAAAGACATGCTTAAGAAGATATCTCTTGGAGAGTTGGTTCCTGATGCAGTTAAGGGTGCCAGGTGGCCTGATTTGGGGTAAGGGCCGCTCATTGACATCACCACCCTCGAGGCAGAGTCAGGACACGTCAAGCATGAATGCAGCAACATCGCTCAGGACATTGTGATCGAAAGCCTAGGACGCACAAGCCTCGCACGCCCGTGGGCGGCCTGCGGGACTACCGAGGGACCACCCATTTCGGTTGAGCATCAACTAGAGCCAGGATACGATCCATGCATTAAGAATGATTCTTTCAGATGACGACGCATTTTTCACCTTGTTTGGACCGCCTCCTGACTTGCTGAACCATCTTGCCGGTGTCTTGGCCCCACCGGTGGTTCCTGTTCCATGACCTGCGAGCCATAGATCAGGCTTTATCAAGTGTTGGTTTGCTGTTGGGGCCTGAAGACCTTTTTAGGCTCCCAACAATTGCGCGAACGGAGAGTCATGTTCATCGGCGTCGTTCATTGTGCACTAATCGTTTGAACTTGACAGTCTTGGTTTGTCTCGACGCATTACCTAATTTTGACTTCTGGAAATTCATACATTTGTGTATTAGTGGCTCGCGAGCACCAGGCTAAGACCGTGACTCCCTCATGACCACGTAGATTGACTCCCAGGCAGCTTTAAAGGCCCGGGTCAATGAACTTGACATGCAAGCAGAAGTTAGACTCACGGCTTCAACACGCTCAGTACTTTAGCCTTTTGCTGCCAAAGCTCACCTGAACAGCACATCACCGATGACCAGCGGTAGGACTCTCTTAGCAACCTTGCATTGACTCGGGTGCCATTGACGCAACCTGCCATACTGAAGAGGCTCATCTTCGATGCCCCCACTTCGATCCCCCCAGTCTAAAAGACAAGGTGGAAGCAACTAGTCAGGCACCTGTGCAACAACTCAATGCTGCAGATCGGGATGACCAAAAATCCAAGCAGGCGGCATGCTTGGCAGGGGTTCGCGTGAAGGGCGAACTCGAGGTTGCGCATTGTGTGATTGACGCTGTAAATCATCAGATGGAGCAGCGGCAGCTCAAGTATATGCCCCCGCCCTAGTGCATCAGGCGAGAGACTGAATTGACTGGTTCGAAACACCAGCAGCGGGTTATCTTTGACGATGGACCCTGGTGGTTAAAGACTGACGCAAGTTCGGATCCACCAGCTTTGCACGTCCTCCAGAGTGTGCTCTCGCCTATGATGCGTGCAACATGTTGGTTTATGATTTGCCCATGGACTGGGCTCATTATTTGTTTGAACATCTTGATCGGGACAGTGCAGACTACTTGACGCCTGCTCTGAGCAGATCGTCAAGCTTGGACGTAATGGCTGAGCAGCGTCACGACCTTGGCACCCAAGCCGATGGACACCTGCCTTGGATCAGCTATTGGAAACCCTGATGACACATCCTGAGGTCGTCTTTTATCATTGCCCTGCACTCACTGCCAGTCTTCGCGCACTTGGTTTGTGCCAGAGTTTTGAACTTAATCACTCATTCCCAAGGCCGTTCGCGGCCCAATTTGACCTTTGCATGGTCCAACGCCTTGCGGTCTGCAGTATCCAGATGGCTTACCTCACCTGGCTGGTGCCCATACACTCGGGTCACGAGCGTGGGGTCATGGCCACTGGGGAGAACTGCCCTGTGCAAGCAACACGCCTTGCAACATGAACTCCTGACTTGGGGTTTGGTATACACCGCCAACAGTGGCACCTTCTCGACCTCTTCAGACGCCGCCTCCCCCGAGGATTGCGTGATGCAGTCGCTCACATTGTGGCTGACAAACTGTTCAAGTCAAGTGTCCATGCTCACGTTCGGGTCGCAGCTGGTCATCCTACGCAGGCCAGCAAACTGCCTTTGTGGCTCCCTGCGATTCCGCCTTGACCACATTCCAGACCACACATTCTTTTTTTTTCTCAGCCACTCCGCTCACTGATGGGGATTCGGGGAGCAAGAGTGGAGCAGATAAGAGCGAGGCAGACAAAATCAGTCAAATCAACTCAAATGCGAGGCAGACAAAATCAGTCAAATCAATTCAAATCCGCTTTCATTGAAAGGTGGAAATTGGCAATGAAGTGGCAACCTGACGATTTCGTGCAAATCAACTCAAATCCGCTTGCATTCAAAGGTGAAAATTGGCAGTGGAGTGGCAACCTGATGATTCGCGCGGGAGGCCTGCAAGCTTGGGCATCCCTTTGGATCCATAGCATTACTGCCCCAAGAAACTCGGGATGTAATCAACGTCCACTTGACAGGAATTGGCAGGACGTCATCTGTGACAGAGTTGAGTGGCGCCGCAAGTGGACCAAAGACCCACTGGACCTTCAGAAAGAGGAGAACGGCTTGCGTGTGAACTGCCACCCCGACAGTCGAGACACAATCCATGGGAAACGCTTGTTGCTGTGGCGCCACATGCTCTTGGGCGTTGGATATGTTGATGCAGACCTTCCTTGCAGTCCTTGAAGGGTTTCGACATCGTGGACGAGGCACAGGATTGTGGAGCATTCCCTCGATCCTTTGTGCCTGCGTCGCTGTAGGTCGACGGCCTCACGGCATTGGCGTATTCCCAATCAAAGTCAACCTTGAAGAACATGAAAGCTTCAGGGGATCATGTGATTGACGCGGGTGTGTGGTCCAAGACTTTGGGTGAGGCTGAGAAAGGGTGGCTTGTTGGGCCACTGTCCGCTCAGGCCATTAGCTCGCCACAGAACTGCACCTTGACCCGCAGATTTGGGTTGTTCAGGTGACAGATGACTGCGGAGATCTCAACGTCAGATCGATAGACGACTCCACTGCAGCCTAGTGAACAAAGCGGTCGCCGCCAACGGGAAAGTGCAGGCGCATACTTTGGATGTGATGTCCGTCGCCCCGTCCACCTGGACGAAGCTTTCTGTCGATAGGCATGCCGGTTGTGGTCGCTTGTTGGGAAGACTTATGACCTCAAATCTGCATACCGCCAATTGCCACTGAGCCTTGAGATGGAGTGCTTCAGTTACATCGTGGCCGGGCGTCCAAAGTCTGACAAGGCGGCGGTCTTCCGCCTGAAGGAGGACGCTCCTGGTCACTTAATGACTGTTGCTGGCTACTCCGTAGGCACGTCGAAACCTCGTCAACGAATTCCTTGGAGTTCACCCTTAATTTGGCCATTGGTTGGACGGTCGCCCTGGTTGGACGTTCGCCCGCGGTGGAGACGAGGCCACACACACGTCTTGTACCGTTCAGGTCCTTTGAGCCTTGAGTTGTTTGGGGGGTGCCCCGAGGTGTGGTAGGGATCAAGAACACGGAAAGCCGCACCTAGGAATTGGTGGGCACTATGGCCCTATGTCTCGAAACATTGAAGCTTGATGGCCAACGGCTGTGAAAACTGCGCGGCCGACTTGGGTTCGCTGAAACCGTGTGTTTGGTCATACTGGCATGTTGGTCTTGAAAGCCTTGACCCAGCAAATTCATGCTCCCGAGTTCTGATCGGACTTGTCGCATGCGACGTCTCCTGCCCTCCGAAGGTATACTAGGGGAAGTTGCAGGAGCCGAGGGGCAGATTGATTGCTCAGCATTCGGCATGGCCTCTGTCCGTCTTCACTGATGCCTTCTTTGAGCCTCCGAAGGCTCCAGAACCTCCAAAGGCAGGAGCCGGAGGAATGCTGTCCGGCGAACGGGCTGAGTTGTTGGCATGGTTTTCCTGGCAAATTCCCACTTCAGTGTCGGCCAACTTTATTGATGCTGGTGCGAAGCCCTTGATCTTTGAGCCCAGGTCTCTTGCAGTGTTGCTGGCTATTGAGTGCTGGCGTGACCATTTGTGCAAGAGACCGGTCATGTTCTTTGTGGGCAACGATAGTGTCCACGACTTCTTGAGTGCTTACGCAAAGAGCGATCAAGGTCAGATCGTCTTCAAAGCCATCCATCGTTTGGAGGAGAGCATGAGTCTCATGTCGTGGTTGTAAGGGCACCGACTTGCGCCGACCCGGCGGATGCGCCGTCGCAAGGAGAAGTGGCTCATCTCAATGGAGATGTCAGATTGCCAGACGCTGATCGTGGTGACTGCACGCGTCGCTTGATGTCGGCCACGCTCGGACGAGCAACGACGACCGTAAAGTAGAAAAGGGGAATGAGGACGGCCTCGTGAGACTCCCCAATGTTGGTCGCAAAAAGGAGTGCGTGGAGTTGCGCAGACGAAACGCCAACCGTGTCGATATTCGATGTGTTTTCGTCCATGCTCTTTAAGTCGGCTTGTACTTTTCAGTGTTCCATTGCG
>CAXAMN010002113.1:1071907-1108129 GCA_963970005.1 Durusdinium trenchii
GTGGGAAGAGAACTGTGTGAAGCAAACCCTTGTGAAGCAGGAGTGGTGGGAAAGAAACGCCTGGTGGAGCAGGAGTGGTGGGGAAGCACACCCTTGTCAAGCAGAGCTTTTGGAGAGAACAATTTGGAAGATAGAGAAGCGTTGGAAAACAGGTGGGGCAGGCACCACCAGAGCTTAGTTCCCACCACAGGACTTTTCCCACCAGAAACCTTTTCCTGCCTGAGGGTCGAAAAGTGCAGAGGCAGGGAAACACCAAACACCCACCAGAGGACATTTCCTGTGAGAGGACATTTCCCACCAGAGGACATTTCCCACCAAAGGGCCAGACCCACTACAGGCCAGTGAGCCCACAAGACAGCATTGGCAAGCACTAGGTAGCCGTCACTCTATGCACGATGGACGAAAGACAGCGCACAAGACAGAATCGGCAACCATCATCCGACAGATATATTGCGACTCAAGGAAAACAGCTGGGTCATCAATCGAAAACTTCAAACCGTCGAAAGATGAGCCCAACGGAGCCATACCGACAAGGCAGCGACGAAACAAGAGCGTATGTCGAAAGCGCACGCCTAGGGCAAACTTGACACCGCGAATTGTTCTCCCCCCAAGGGGGGGGAACACGAGGGATGCAACGGCAACATCCACCAACAGCTTTGCAAAGGGAAGTTGCAGAAAGGCATAGTTCTCGCATCTCTCCAAAGTCCACCGCGGGCCAACTCGATGGCCAAAGCGCATTCATCTTGTTGTTCCAAGTTCCAAAGTTTCCAGAGCACCTTGCTACTACCTGTCCTTTGTGCTTTCTTTCAAATTCCTGTGCCATTGGAAGCATTCATTGAAACGTGCAAGCCCCTAGTACTACGTGAAACAGTGAAACTCCGCTATCCTATGTGCATCATGCTGTACAGGCTGTACAATCTGTACCCATCCAGGACTACCACTAGGGTGGCAGCCTGGGCACTGTCTAGCCGCTCAGTATGCTGGCGCACTATTGGCTTAGCTTAACATTTCAATACCCCTACGCATTTCAGTATGGAATTCATCCACCCATCTGTCCTTGGCATTTGCCGGGAGGAAGCGAATCCATTTTGGTTTGTTGACAATTCTCAAAGGCATTGGCCCGAGCATAAGTTCCTCTCCAAGTCGTACTTTTGCCAGTTTTGTGGAAAATGCGAAGTTGCGTACAGCCTGCAAAGGCTCGTCGAGCAACGTACAATAAGGTAGGTGGGATACATACCTCTTCCAGTGCAGTACACTTGGAGAAGGCTTCTTGTTCAATTCTTCGCAACTTACCGGAGAGACTAAGTTGTTGCAGGTGCAAGCAATGTGCAAAGGTAGATCCCAGGATCTCCGTAACTTGGGTGCGGGAAAGATCTACTGACTGAAGCTGCAGACACCGCTCGCAGGCTGCAGGCCCTATCCAGTTGAAATCTGGTGGCAGGGAGAGCGAGACGAGCCCCGCCTCCAGGAAGCAGCACTCGGGTAAGCACCTGTATGGGTCAGTGGGATCATACTCAGTTTGTTCGAAGTTAAGATGCCGCAGCGCAGTGCGCTTCTCAAAAGCTCGTGGCCGAAATTGCGCCCGCGGGGCTAATTGATTCGTGGAGTCGCTGGCAATTCCTAGTTGCAAAAGCGAGCAGCATTCTTCAAACACCTTAATCCCGAACTGCTTGCACCCTGGCGCAAGCACAGTTCGGAGTGCATGACTTCTGCGAAAGACTCCATTCTGCAGGATAACTACTGTGTTCGGTAGGTGAACCACTTGAAGTTGCAGACAGCTCCTCCACACGGCTTCTCCAATGATGCGGATACCTGCTGCAACCTGGACATGCCTGACCTCCATATTGTGCGAGAAGGCATGTGGTAGCGCTATGTCAGTGGCGCTGCGCGGGACTCGGAGGGCTCTGACTTTATTCTTCAGCTGCCCCTTATGTTCCGCTTCCATGAAAGACTGACGAACTACTAGGTTGAAGCAGTTATTGTCACGCAAGGTGTCCCAAATTGGGTCAACCAGGCGTTTGCGGGTGTCTTTGTGTATAAAATCAAGCTCACAGCCAAAGGTGCTGCTCTCACCAATGTAGGGGAGTTGCTGCAGCGCTGCATTTTCGAACTCATTGAGCCTGTCAAATTCCTGCAATTCTACTGTGAGCTGCATTTCTTCTCCAGCAAGGGTGATCAAGATGAGATGTATAACTAACGATCTTTCTTCGCTCCCTCGGGAGCTACATAGAGACATGAGGTCTTCAACCATTGCAGGAGCCCTGTGTCTAGATGATACTACTGAAGGCTTGAGCCCGGGAGCACTGGCAACAGCATAGATATACTGCCTCGCATGATTGAAACAGGGGGCGACTATAGTCGCACCTGGGGACGACTACTTGGGTAGCCGCCCTAATGCGGTCCACACTCCTGAAGTACTATTCTCATGTGTGATGGCTAGGCGGGACCATCCAATCAGTTCCATCCGGGAGGATGTAGTGGAGCCACCATGGCTTGTGCTTGTCTAATGCATGACAGTCTGTGGGCCGCATAGGGGCGCCTCCAGGTGGTTTTCCTGCTTCTCCTGTAGGCAAGGTGTGCTAGCCGGCTGCAACCCCCAAAAGCCCGGTGTCCTATGTAGCGAATTTGTTCAGGAAGGGCGATACTGCTCAAGGCAGTGCACCCCACAAAGGCTTCTGCTCTAATTTCTCGCAGGCTGGGAGGTAGAATCACCTTTTGGAGACTTTGACAGTGCGAAAAAGTATGCATGTGCAAATGATTAAGTTTTGTGCTGGAGATGTCCACCTGGGAGAGTTGTTTGCAGTTTTCAAAAGCCCGATGGCCAAGGAAAATGGTCTCCTCGCCCAGCGTGAGAAAACTGCCATGAGAAAGACCACCAGGGGGGGACGATGGTGTGACTATGTCTGTCATTGCACATACGTGTGGAAGGGCAATCTGACTCAACTTGGCGCAGCTTTCAAAGGCATAAGGCGCTATTACCGCTCCATTGGCGAGCCGGCAAGGTTTTTCGATGATAACTCCCACTTTTTCTAGAGCACAACATTCTGAGAAAGGTCGAACACCGAAAAAGACACAGCCTGGCATTTCTGCAACCTCCAGAGCATAACACCCTTGAAAGGAAGCATATTCTATTGCTCCGACTGTTTCTGGCAGCTTGACAATTCTGAGCGATGGACAGTATCGCCACGCCTGCCGATCGATAGTATGGAACCCAGACTCCATTTGGACATGTCTGAGTCGTGTAAGCGAGAAGAAGGCTTTAGCCGGGAGGGTACCCATGTCGTTGACCGGAACCCTAATAGCTTTGGGAAGAGCTTCATACACGTCTCTCTGGAGCTGCTCTTTACCGCTACACGACCGGAAGCAGTCTCGCACTATCAGACGAAATCGCGTATTGTTCCACAGCTCCTCCTGTATCGGGTCACACAAGGCGTGCTGGGAGTCTGCATCTAGGAGGGTCAATTCACACCCAAAGGTGTCTAACTGGCTGACCGCAGGCAGGTGTTCGACCAGGTAGTCTTCGAGCATTTCCCAGTTGTGATGGATGCTGAGTGGTACTACGACGCCGGGCGGCGGAACTTGGCACACAGTGCAAATGCATTACTTTCGACGTAAGGCCCTCGCCAAGTGGCCTTGTCGTCCAACTTGATGAGTTGTGTAAGCTGTTCACAATCGAAGAAGGCTCGGTGGGCTATATATTGCGAAGCAGGTGGGGTATATACTTCTTGAAGAGAGGTACAAAACATGAAGGCTTCTTTGCCAACTCGCCTCAACTTGAGTGGGAACCATATGTGCACTAGGTTCACACAGTGCGAGAAGGTAGACCCCCATATTGCAATTATTTCCGTGCTAGACAAGTCGACGAAGGCCAGGCGTTTGCAATTCTTGCAGGCAATCGGTCCTAAGAAATTGAAGTCTAGTGGGAGCTTTAACTGCTCAATACCTGACCCACAGAAGCTTGCCTCTGGGATGCACCGTCGAAGCACAGAAGCGGACTCCCCCATCTGCTCAAAATTAACATGGGAGAGCGTCAAACAGCTCTCAAAAGCACAGGGGGAAATTTGGGCTCCTGGAGCAAGCTCATTTATTGCTGTGTCATTACTTCCGATATGGCGCAGCGAGCAGCATTCTGCAAAGACCCTACGTGCAAACTGGACGCACCCTGGAACCATGATGTCCTTGGAAAACTCCGTCTTTGAGGCAGACTACAGAGGGAGGGGCCAACGCAGCCAACACAGCCTAGCTAGCAGGCAGTATCCCAAGATACTGTCCTGACCAAGGTAGCTATTATCCTACTACTGGGTAGCGAGGAACCCTCCTTCATTGGGAAAGGGGAACACCCCAAGTGAAATGCCATAAATTGGCAAGTCTCAACTCTTGCTGCGGGCTCAAAATAGCTACAAGTCAAGACTCGATGCTGGCATTGCCTGCCCTTGGCCATGGCTAACATTCCGTTGCTACGCAGCGGGGAAGAGGATGAATTTGTGGGCAGCAGTCCCTGTCCCCTCCTCCTCACTACAATGCCTGGTAACGAGATACAGATCGGATCAACACGCTTCCACCGGATGGAGAGGACAGTGATGTCTTTGATGAGGAATTGCATAAAGGCGCACACTGACAGCCGACTCCCAGGCGGGCACCTCAGTGTCAGTCCTGCTGGTAGGGCAGGGCCTTGCTGCCTTCGTGGAAGCACAGCGCCAAGGAGGACAGATTAGTTAGCCAGATCTCAGGCGGGCACCTCAGTGTCTGTCCTGGATGAGTTTATAGTATACAGTATTTTCGGTGACGTAGGCGTAGTGCGTTTCGGTTTCACCTTGTTTCACTGTAGAGTTGGGGCATTGCATGCTTCACCCGGCAAACGCCTGCAAACTATTCGACAGCTTTCGTCTTTCGCTTGCCTTTCTGTGCTCCCCTTGGCAAAGCTGTTTGGGAAGCACCGTCGCAACGCTGTTGTTTTGACCGCTCCTCCTCCCCCGGGGGGGAGTTACAGCTGTCCCAAAAATCTGGCCATGTCCCTTGTTTGTGGCATTTGCACTGCTCTTTCGACAACTCGCAAGTCAACAGGCAACGCTGCTGGCCCTCTCGCATCCAATTGCTTGGCGCAATAGGATGACACCGCAGTGGTTTTCCGTTGTGTGCCTGTCCACTCTCCCACAAGCACACAGGGACCCGGCGACATGATCAAGGATGATCAAGCAAGCCTCTCGCCAGCCTCAATGGAAAGCAAACAGTGTGTACAGCTCTGCTCCTTTGAGTACGGCCAGGTGCCTAGCGCTACTTCAAGTGCGCTAGGCCATCATATCATCTTGCAATATTGCTTTCGATTACTTTCGATTGCTCTTCGATAGTCAATGTCCTGATGTACTGAGAGGCCTTTGGTGGCTAATTCGTGGCCCCATGTCTCACTCTCATCTTTTTGTCTCACCTTCGCATGACGTACCTGAGTTGCTTACTGCCAGGAAGTTCGCCTTCCGTTTGTTTGGTTTGGTTTGTGGGTCTGTTGTCTGGTTTGTGTTTTGTTGATTGCTTTCTGTTTTGGTTCGGTTGTCTCTTTCCTGGCTGGTAACTCACTTATCCGTAGCGCAAGATGACCTGTGCAATCTCTGCGCACATGGCGTCTCCACCCGTGCCAAAAAAAACCACGCGCCCAGGGCCGTGTGAAGAAAGCAACACCTTTGCCTTGTGCGCCAATTTTAAGTGCCCTAATTGGATTCATCCACTCCCTCCGGACGGAAAAGGCTCTGATGCCGATGAGGGGCCCTTGTTCCTGAGAACTAACAGTGCAATGAGCAACAGCTTTCGCCCTTGTACAGAGGGGTACACTCATTAGCGAGCTCCCAGGCGGCAACCTCAGTGCCTGTCCTGGATAAGTACATTGTTTTGCTCTCTCAGTGTAGTTTGGCATTGTTTTCACCTAGTTCACCGTAGAATCGGGGCCGTGCATGCCTTCAACGAAGAACCGCCTGTGACTATCACCTTGCCTTTTCGTGCTCGTCTCTTTGCAAATTTTGAGGCGCACCGCCGCAAGGTTGCTTGGTCGTTGCTTTGTTTCCCTCCCCCTTCCTCCATGGGGGGAAAGCTGCATCATGCAGCCTGCTTGTTCCTACAGCAAAGTTTGAGTGGTTCTTGGCAGTCCAATAAGTTGCAAATGAAGTGCAACCTGCGTTCAAACACGCACCATCAGCAGGCGGCACTGCCGAAGTTTTTTTGCGCGAGTGGAGACGCCATGTGTGCAGAGATTGCGCAGGTCATCTTGTGCTAGGTATAATTGAGATTTTGGCCAGGAAGACGGAACCAGGGAAACCGAGCAGAAACAAACCAAAGCCCCCAAACAAAACCAGAACACCCAAAACCAAACACAACGAGAAGGGGCAGACTTCCTGGCTACTCGCAACTCAAGTGGGTCTTGCAAAAGTGAGACGAAAGAGAAGAAGTGAGACATGGGGCTACGAATTAGGCAAAAGGCCTCTCAGTACTTCCGGACGACGCACCATCGAAAGCTAGCATTGCAAACTGCTGTGGTGTCTTAGTGAAGACGTGGCACAAGCATGGTAAGCAGGCCCAGTGTGACCGCTCCCTTCCGATAGCACAGAGACGAGGCGTGCTGGTCATGTTTCGTCACTACCCAGCTGCCCAAGTCTAAGTACCATGCCCAGTTTGTTCTCAGGCGAGAACCTTAGTTCTGTGGCTGGATCCCAGGCGAGTGCCTTAGCTCTTGTCCTGGGGGTGGGTCCGTACCCTGCCAGCCTTGTATATAGAGTACAGACAGCGCCGCAAATAGGTTTCACCCACGACCACGCCAGCCTGCGACCGAATGTCGAAGCCTTCGATCAGAACAAACAAGCGCAATGCATATTTGCCTTTACTCCTGTAGGCACAGGTGTTATGGAGTATGCTTATGCAGTGTTGCAATGGCTCCCTCTTTGTAGAGGGAGCACAAACGCAACACTCTTGTGCAAACTGGACCAGCAACAACAACCACTGTGCCTGGCACTAAACACAGGTCATAGCGGACACGCCAACCTCTTTCGCTTGTCACAGTAGAGAAGTGAGTTCGCTGTTTTGCACGGCCTGAACAATGTCGCACCTGCAGCTATAGTGGGGCTATGATTACTGCCCTACAACTCGCGAGCTTTGATCAGCAATTGGAGCACTGATTTCAATAAGTGCTCACGCAGAGGCCTGGTTTTTCAGGCCCACAACTGCCCTCGTCGAATGAACAAGCAAGAAAGATTTACTGTGAAGCTCATAGTAGAATTCAATGCCCAAGTCTAAAGCAGTCATAGCTCAGTCTCACCCTTGTTTCACCCCGCATGTACAGAGTTGAATCTCTTGTTTCCCCTGGTTTGCTCGGTGTTTTTTGTTTGCTTGGTGTTTTTGGTGTGTTTTGGGTCCTGCCTTTCTGTTTGTTGGTGACTACTGAGAGGTTCAAACCTTAGTCAAAGATGACCTGTGCACCATGCACACATGGCGTCTCCACCCGTGCAAAAAAAAGGTTTCGTCGGCGAAATTTATCCCGCCGGGCGAAAAATAGTGCAAGTTTCGATTGTTTCCGCGGGTACACGACAAAGGTTTTGTACCGCTGGGTGTTCCACTTTTGCAGGGCCACGAGCACTTGTTCTCCACACCCTGCAAACATTATGTCCACACATGTTCTTGAACCGGGGAGGCCCTCCGTGGCGAGACCGGTTTTGCTAGTGTTTTTGGAACCCAAAATGAAGGCCACAAATTCACCCGAAAATGCAATTTATCTTTGGACACATCAATGGCCAAACCCACGCCCAGGCCTTTGTCAAGAATGGTTGAGCGCGAGGAACACTTGGAATGCCTTGGCGCAAGTGTGGAGCGCCCCGTTTGAAGAAGCGCCGGGGCTACAATGTTAAGCTTGCGTTTCGCTGGTTTCTGTTGGTCTTTGTGTTTTCTTGGACGTTCACTCCGACCCGATTAAAACTTTGTAAAACGCAAACGGGGCGTCGGTACCGCGCACTGTAATAGAGGGCCCGAGCGGTACCGAAGCGGTACCGAGGAGGCGCCGCGCAGTGAAATAGAGGGCCCGAGCGGTACCGAAGCGGTACCGAGGCGGTACCGCGCATTGTAACAGAGGGCCCGAGCGGTACCGAAGCGGTACCGAGGCGGTACCGAGGCGGCGCCGCGCATTGTAATAGAGGTACCGAAGCGGTACCGAGGCGGCGCCGCGCATTGTAGTAGAGGGCCCGAGCGGTGCTGAAGCGGCGCCGCGCATTGTAATAAGAGCCCGAGCCGTACTGAAATGGTACCGAGACGGTACCGCGCACTGCAATAGATTGTCCGACCCAACCCAGAGCTTGATTGTAGCCGCAAAAACCCTATATAGCGCGTTGCAAGGGAAAATTCAAACGTTGATGCTTAAGATGGAACCGGGACCTGGGCGGCAGCCTGGCGTAGCTTGCAACAAACACCAAGGACGTGAGCACAAACCTCAACAATATCTTTTCAAAACCCCATCCTTCACAACATGCATCAAACAACAACGTCAAATAAAATGAAACAAGGATTCCTTGCCATACTGAACGACCAGAGATGGCTCCTGAACGGACAGGGAACTGGGGGCAGGGAACACGGGGCAGCAAACTTGGGACAGGGAACTGGGGACAAGGACCTGGGGCAGGGAACTGGGGACGGGGAAAGCTGCACCAGGGAATCACAAATAATGCGGACTTACCAGACCACCGTCGTGTTTGGTCAGTTTGAAATCTCCAAAAGGCGAAAAAATATTTTCCGACACAATCTTTCCAGGGTTTAGCGACTGCACCAAAATCATTTTTTTACAGGCTCCTGCCGAAGACAACGAGGGGCGGGCTTGAAGGGGAGCTTAAAGGGGGCTTAAGGGGGGCTCAAGAAGGCGATTAAGGGGTGGCTTAAGGGGGGCTTCGCTGAAGGTTGAAGGTCTTGGTGCGTAAGGGGGGCTTCGCCAAAGGCTTATAAAGTCTTCGGTCGAACTGGGGGGCTTAAGGGGGTGCTGGAGGGATGGCTCAAGGGGGGGCTTGTTGGGCTTAAGGGGTGGCGGAGGGCTTCGCTGAAGGTCGAAAGTCTTGCAGCTTAAGGGGGCCTTCGCCGAAGGCTTAAGGTCTTCGGTCAAAGGGGGGCTTAAGGGTGGGCTTAAGGGGTGGCTTAAGGGATGGCTCCCGGGGGGGCGGAGGGGGGGGCTTACGGGGAGCTTCGCTGAAGGTCGACCGTCTTAAGGCTTAAGGGGGGCTTCGCAGAAGGCTTAAAGTCTTCGGTCGCAGCGGTGCTTAAGGGGTGGCTTAAGGGAGGCCTTCATGGGGGGGTTTCAGGGGGGCTTAAAGGCGGCTTTGCGGCCTAAGGGTGACTTTCGGGGGCTTCGCTGAAGGTCGTAAGGAGGGGCTTCAGGGGAGATTGAGCGCGCGGTAGACCCGGGGCCGGTAGGTTTCAGGGGGGCCTCAACGGGGGGCTTAAGGGGGTTCAAGGGAAAAAAAATTACTAGGGGAGGAAAGGGAAGTGCTTAAGGGGGGGTTAACGGGGACTTACGGGGGGCATCCAATTTTTGGGATTGAGATGGCGCTTAAGGGATGGTTCAAGGAAGGGAAAGGGATAGGTTTTAGGGGGGATTGAGCGCGGGATAAGGGGGGCTTCAAAGCTTGGGGCAGTGTTTGAATCCATGAAGAGGCATGCGATGCCGCTTGTCGCTACTTATTTTGCTCGGGGTGATTGAGACGATTGCATTACGTAGTTGCTGGTTTTTGAACGTAGCTGTGAAATCTCAGAGCAGATTTTCGGGGGGCTATGTGAGAAGAAGCGATTGTGATGCAGCCGGATAGAAGAGATGTAAAACAACAAACATCTTTTCATTTGTTTTCTCTTCGGTCCTAGGGGGCGTACGGAGGGGGGCTCAAGAAGGGGGGGTACAAAGTGGTTCTGAAGGTTTTCGGCCCCGGAGTGGTTCGAATATTTGTTGGTTTCGGCGTGAGGCTGTTGGCTCACCAAAAAAAACATGAGCGCCCGTTAGGTTCAGAAATCTTTCAGCCTAAAGTCTACTCGTGGGAACCTTCGGAGGAGCCTTTAAAAGAAAGCATTTCGTGGCAGGTGCAGGGAATGGTGCGAGAAGTGCAGATTTCGTGGCGCGGGGGGGGTTGGGGGGGGCACAGCCCCCCCATCCCCATGCAGCAAGTATAAAGAGTTTGTTTTGATGCTACATGGGAACTTTCGTTGTCTTCGGCAGGAGCCTTTAAAAAGAAAGGTAGCGGTTACGCTACCTGAGTTTCCCATTTTACTTTGGCAAAAATGAATTATAGCTAGAGTGGAGGCCTATCTCATTGAGAATTGCCCTCCGACATTTCATTTTAGAGGCCGGGCCCCCCCCCCTTTCAACTCCACCCTGGCGCGGCTCTTTGTCAACGGCTAGAAAACGCCGTAAATACAAGTGTTTTCAGCTCCTCCAGTCTGCAAGAGTGGCCTCAAGCCACGCAATTTACATGGTTTTCTGTGGCTGTCCGGCCAAAGAACCTCGTAAACACCTACGGTTTTTGAAGTGTCTAGGCTTCAAAGATGGTCGAAAAATGACCAAAAATATGGAAAGATTTTGTCGGAAAGGGTTTTTTCGGCTTTTGGAGCCTTCACAATGGCTCAAAACGATGGTATTTACACGGGTTTGTGCAAGGGAGGGCTTCAAGGGGGGGCAAGTGGGGGAAAGGGGACCGGAGAAAGGGAACTGGGGGGCAGGGAGTTGGAGACAGGAACTTGGGGCAGGGAACTGCGGACAGGGAACTGGGGACAGGGGACTTGGGACAGGGAACTGGGGGCAGGGAACTGGGACGGGGAACTGGGGCAGGGAACTGGGGGCAGCAAACTGGGGACAGGGAACTTGGGACAGGGAACTGGGGATAGGGAACTGGGGGCAGGGAACTGGGGGCAGCAAACTGGGGACCTCAGTGCACTGCGCCATTGGCTCATGACATAGACCTGAGCAAATTGGAGTGTACAAGCTAGGAATGCGCATCGGAAGTTAACTTCCTAGGGCCTCTAGCCTGCGAAAACTGCAAACGGCATGTCTTTGTCGATCTATCCAGCACGTCGATTGAAGCCATTCGGGGATCCACCTTCTCACATTGTGTGAGTCTCCAGCACATCTGGCTTCCGGCCACACTGCAGAAAATCCACAAAGAAGCCTTCATGTGCTGCAGTGCCCTTCGAGAAGTGGACATTCCGCCCACACTTGTGTAATATCGCCCACAAAGCTTTCCTTGAGTTCGGGCAGCTTGCGCATTTCACACTCATGATTGGCAAAAGAACAACTTGGAGAGGACCTTATGCAGAAGGCAATGCATTTGACCTGTGCTCTCGCTTTGCGTTTCCGTGGATCAACCTCCTCCCTCGTGATGGAGAAGACTCCGACTGATTTGCTGGGCAGTAGGCACGGTATTAAATGCCTTTGTCTAGCCTTGTCCCACTGCATGCAAGCCGATAGCAACCTCGATGGAACCCCTGTCCATCAACAGAGCAATGCTGCCTTCAATTGGGATGCATGCTCAATTGGCTGGATCCCAGGCGGGGACCTTAGTCCTTGTCTACAGCATACACCATCCCGAGCCGGTTTCACATGGGCATTGCACGATTTACTGCGTGACAGCACCCAATGCCTCGCTGTCAATACGATGTTTGCTCAACTGACCGCTCCTCGATGTTGGGTGCAATCCTCCTGGCCAAGCTGTTTTGAGGTGCACCGCATCGGAGTCGCGTCACCTCCCTCCCTCCTGTGGAGGGAGGCTGCACGAATCTTCGGATGCTCCTGCCTTGCGATGTGCCTTTGCTAATGGCCACCTCAACCTCGTAGACGGTTGAACACGTTGAACACATCGAACAACAACAAAAGGCCACACCTCTCGCTTGGCGCGTTAGAGCTGTCTTATCAATAGTGGCTTTCCAGGGCCAAAAAGTATGAGCCTTTCCTCTTAATACATCTAGTCACAAGAGCAGTGTTGTGGCATTTTGCCCGTCTATTTTGTCCGTGCCTCTTCAAGTGCCTTCTTCGATTGCCATTAGTGCTCGATGACATCGCCTGCTTATGCAGGCCTTTTGATTAAGAGTCATGACGTGCCAGCAAGCATTTCGCACCGCATCTCAGTTAGCCAATCTCGTGGCCCTTTTGCTCCAATTCATTACCCAACATCTGTTTCACTCTTTGTTTCACCCATGCATGTATATTCAAGTGTGTTTTCAAAAGTCTCCTGCCCCGTGTTCCTTTTGTTGTTTGTTTGGTTTTTGGGTGTTTTTTTGTTTTGTTTGGCCCCTTTTCGCTAAGGAGACTTTTCCAAATACTGCACAAGCTGACCTTTGCATTTCCTGCATGAATGGCGGCTCGACTCGTGCAAAAAAGACTCCAGGAAGCGTTCGGTCACGATACTGCGACCAGTCTCTTCAAGATGTCGTGAGGCCGTACATCGCCAGGCGCACCAACCAAACATCACCTTCACGAGCAAGGCCCAATCGTTTGTACATGCTGTGGATTTCATGGCCATCAATTTTCCATCTTCCGCCTGGGGGCATTGAGGAAGGCACTCGGATGTCCGTTGCTGCAATCGCCCATGACTTCAGCGCTGCGGTGCGGACCAAAGCCCTCACTTGGCAGCCGTCAGCGCCTCCAGCGCAGGGTTAGCCGTGCATGTGTTTCGCAAAAACTATTCCTTTAGACAAGACTTGCGGAAGTCTTGCAATGGGACTTGTGGCGTAAAGTTTGCCTGCGCTTGTGTCCATTTGTGTCCATACTTGTAGTGAATATTAATATTCGTTCCCCACAAAGGATTGAAATGTCATGGTGGGGATCACTCAACTCAAAGTGATTCTACTTTCTATGCCAACTCTCCTTTCTGGCATGTGAGAAGACAACCTTGCTGTGGGTGGCTTTGTTGTTTTTGTGTGCCTTTTCTTTGGTGTGGCCCTGGCACTTCCACCTCAAGCCACTTCTGCCTTCAATTGTTCGGCCTTGTTGTGCATTCTTCTTCATCTTGAGCGTAAGGACAACAGATTTTATGTTCAGGTGGGTGGAGGTTTCGTTGTGCTATTGCCGGCTTTCGGTTGTCATGTGTGGGAATGGGTGCTAGCACTCACAGTGGCTTCGTTGCTGTGATCATGTTGCCAGTTTCTTGCGCAGTTGCTTGCTGTGGCAGCAATCTTTGTGCGTCTAGAATTTGGTGTGCACCAAAATTTAGAGTTGGGCATGGACATTTTTAAAGCTATTTGCGCCATTATGGCCTTCCACTGCGTTCCCAAGTTTCCAGATTGAAATCACTAATTGAAATGACTGAGTGAGGCGTTCAGTTTGCTTGCAGCGGAAGTCAGAAGGTTAAGATGTGCACACGTTTTCGCACATAAAGGCGAAACGAAGAAGTGGGAAAGGCAAAAGGTTCCGGCGTGCTTTCAGTACTATTCTGCACTGTTTGTCAGGCGACCGTTTTCACATTTATTTTGTTTTTGTTTGTTTTTTCAATTTTGCACTTTCCACCCAACACTTTCGATTTCAAAAAATCATCAAGGAATCTTGGAAAACCACAGTTCTGCACACAGTTCCCGGTTCTTATCTTGTTTCCAGAATGAGTCGGAAAACCATAGTCGGCTAGTTAAAACATTTTTGTTTGGTAGTTCGCCGTGCCAGCCTCAATCTTATTTGTTTGCAAAATCTAGTTGCATAACATTGTCCACACACATGTTGCGACATAAGTTGTGTGACATATCAATCTAGGCCATGATGCAAGAAATGCTAAACCAATAAGTAGACATAAACAACATTTTGTATACTTCGATGATCAACGTTCATTTGCATATTAAACATTTTGAGCTTGGCACATGTGACAGAAATTGACTACAATTTCTCTTTAAATTTCAAGTTCCAAGTCCAAGTCAAGTTTTCATACACGAGTTTGGAGCCTAGTATGAACAACACATTGTTGGACATGAGTTTGTTGTTTGATGTATCAATTGATTGGGAACATGAGGTGAAATCAAAACATACTTCAAAATTACAAAACAAAGCAACCAAATTCGACTTGGACAATCTGGTGAGGGCCAGAGTTCTATTGAGTCTTCATTTCAACATTGTTCAGTCTTGTAGATGTGTATGTTTGAGTTGATGGATTAAATTGGGTTGATTGCCAGCCTTTGTGCAACCTTCTCAAATCCATGCTCACCTTTTCCCCTGAGCCGGCATGTGCAACCTTCCATTTCCTCTCATGATCCTGTGTGCCACGACGAGTCTTTTTCCAAGGACCAAATGACTCACAACTGTTGCGCACCTGTTGCGCTCGCTCGTTGGAACGGCCATCCCGAACTCCTCAGTGCTCTGCGACGCTCTGCGACGTTCGGAGGTTCGTTCGTTCCGCTTTCGTGGGTCGGTGGCCAAGACTGATGGAGGAGATACGACGAAAGCCACGAGAAAGGGGAAGAGATGTGATGTTGCCTTGTTCCAACCGATGGAGGAAAAACATAAGCAGAAGCAAGAAGGAAGCACCCAAAACCAGGAAGGTCCACGGAGAATGGGTCGATCTCTCCATGGCGTCTTGTTGAGTGAACGAGGCATTCTTCACTCAGACTCCTCGCTTCCCGCGCATGTCTCGAGTTCCGGAAGACCGTGGGGGTCTGTTTCGAAGGTGTGGAGGGGGTCTGGCAAAAGCGTGCCAGTGCCACTTGTGTGCGTACGCGACATCCTTCGATGCTCTGGTCGATTCCGTCCGATGTGGTCGATTCCTTTTCTTCGTTCGCTTTCCATCGGGCGACCTCGAACCACGACGCCGTCACAGCAGCCCGTTGCCGCATGCCGTGGCACAGGTCGCCAAGGGCCCAAAAACGGAAGCGTTGCACTGCACTGGCCGATCCCGAAGTGGCCAAGGAATGTCGCGTGTTTGGCCAAGGGAGATCTTCATTCGTTTGAGTTGGAGTCAACCTGGTATTTGGATACCAAATCGAAAAACCTCCAACAGCACCAGCACGGCGACGGGGTCCTTGCCAACCCCACTTCCGCAATGCCGCGTAAGCAAGTCTTGGGACAGCTTGAAGGTGTCCAAACGCCGGCTGCGAAGCCCCCCCTTGGGCAATGGCGCTGGCTGTGGGACCTTCTGCCCCGCTGGCTGGCGCTGGGAATCGGCGTGACGCCTTTGTCGACCCACAACGACGAAAGAGCCCGCCGGGGGAGCACAGTTGCAGCATGTGAGCATGAGAGTGGCGGGGGGGAGCTGGTGTGTATCAGAGGTGGCCTGTACGATGAACTCGCAAGAGAAGTTCCCAACTCGTCTTGTGACATAACAAATTAGGGCTTCCGACTGCGTGTTCCGAGGGTACGCAGGTTTTTCGTCGCCTGAAGCACGTTTGCGGCAGGTTTTTTTACTATATATATATATATATTTTATTTTTTCGCTTGTCTGTGTAGCATGTCTTCCCATTCTGATGCTTCATCACATGCGACTGCAGCCGCCGCTGGTCTCAACGCCATGGACTGGTTTCTCTTATTTCCAACCTCAAGTCTGCATGGGCATGGGGTTTTACTTTGCTTTGCCCCCTCCTCCATTTCACCTACGACCAAGCACCATCTTTTGGGTGCAAACCATTGGCATCGTGTGCAAGAAGCCTCCTCATTGCAAAACTTTTGCACCCCTTGCTTTGGCTTCGTGTGAGCATTTTCAGTCAAGTACCCAGTAACCTTCGCAGCTTGGCGAATGGTTCGATGGGTGCGCGCACGCCGCGGCATTCCGCGTGAAACAGCCATTGACCGCCACCAACCCCGGTGGCGGGACCGTGCTCGGCCACCTCTCGAAGTCCTCCTGTTCCGCTCCGCTCCGCCGCGTCGCGCTCCGTCGCGCTGTGCCCGTTCCGCTGGCGCCGTTGGAACGCGACGAGCCTAGACTTGAGGAGCTAGGACGTTTTGGGTAGCTTGTCATTGTATGGCGCACGGGTCGTGCACGGCTGGTTTTTTAGGTACGTCGACGCGCCCGAATGCTACAGGAAAGCCAGGTGAACAGGGAGGTGATGTTTGTGGTGCCTTGTCGGTTGCGGGTAGACGGTGCGATCTGGTATACAAGTGCCCTTGGATTGGGCGCGTGGAAGCAGGAGCAGGATTTTGGGATGTGATGAGGTCTTGTGTTGTGTGTTGATGTTGCCGTGGTATCGCGTAATGTGCCGCGGAGTTGTGGAGTGTGCGGAGCGGTAGTGAAGTATGAAGCGCTGGCATGTCTGATGGTGAGCAATGATGATGATTGAAACAATACGCAGACAGTGGTGCTGCTGTCACTCACCGTAACGCGGTCAACACCGCACGACGCGCAACAGTAACGCCCCACCACCCAAATCACAGACGCCGTACGCCATGCGCACCGATGCATGACAGCAAGCTTCACTTTCATGACTACAAAGCCACGCCAGCAGCTGCACGATGGCGCCTTTTCCACAAAAAACACGGAGGGTGTGCCCCTTCCACGCGATGCATCACCAGCCACATGTCACTCATTACAGTGGCCACGCTTGGCTGCTGGTCCAAGTGCTGCTAGCAAGTTTCACTGTTTAGACGATTCTTTTCGCACGTTTAAGGTTGTTGCTCTATTTTCGCTACGTTTGGATGTTGTGTTTTGTGAATAAGCCCGTGCCATCCAATCCGATTAATTAGTTTGTTTCCAGTTCGGTGGCGCTGCCTGCAACAAATCCTTGGGTCGCGCATGGGGTGCAAGCTCCACTGCGCAGCCAATTTTTCCGTGGTTCGATTTCTGCAGCGACGGCACGGCTAGCTAGGAAACTTGCACGATGGATTGCACGAAGTTGGTGGTGGACCTTGAAAGCGCAAACCGAAAAGTTGCAAGAAGACAGCGATCGAGATCAGGGCATTCAAATTTCAAAACGCGCCGCTTGAACCACATTTTTTGTGCCCGAAAAGGTTAGACGTACAAATTTTTGTTGATGTTACTATTGGCTGATGGCCCCTCCGCTAAAAAGTGAATTGTGAATAGGAGGGGGGTAACCTGTGAATTAATCCTGTCCACCTATTTAAAAAACACAGGACCCCCCCTATTAAGAAAATTCCTCATTTTTTTAAGTAGGGGGTCCCGGAAATCGGGGTTGTCCAAAATAGGGTCGGCGGAAGGCAGGTGCAGTGCAGACTAAGCAGCCAGAGAGGCAGGGCAGGTTGATATACGCTAAGGCCCCCTTTAGTATAGCCATGGTTAATTATAGACATATATTATATATACAGACATATAAAGCCGCCGCATGTTTGTAGGATTGGGGCCAAAGAAGCAGACAGGCAGCGGAGGGACAGCGGACAGTCAGCAACGCAACGCAACATTTTGCGGGTGTATTGGGGCCCTTTTTTTGAGGGAGTTTGAGGGTACCGAAGCTACAAGAAATTTATAGAAATTTACGGCAAAAATCGACCATGTGTGTGGTTTAGAAGGGCTTTGAAATGGCGGTAATGTAAAAACACAGATAAGCCGTATTTAGGGCTTCGGACATGGTGTTTCTTAATTGGGAAACCCTGTTAAACAGCTACTCGGGACTATTTTTTCAATGTTTTTTTGTGATCTGACCACTTGTCGAACACCTTTTTTTGCCAACATCCATGTCTGAAACACATTGGTATGTTCCTAGTTGGGCAAATCTAGGGTCATGCTTACCCATTGCTCGCAGCAGACCGTCAACAGTGGTTTGCATTGGTAAATTTTTCCCTGCGCTGCCACTGACATGTAAATTCTTGGTGATCGACTCATTTCTGTTCACCCGCCTGTGCCTTAAGGGGGCCCGCCGGATTGCGTCCAGGCATGAAATGAAAATGCCCACCCGAGACATAATGAAGAGGTGGTGTGGAGGTTGGACACCTCACAATTATCAAGATGAGGTGGGCCTGGCCACCCACACCACTTCCCCAACCTTATGCTTGGCAACTATGTGAACCGACCCCTGCTAAAACCCTAAGCCCCACCAGAATTATTGTTTTCATTGCGTGGTTTTGAGTGCAGTGGCCACTTTTGTGAGGCGTTGTAAAGTGTGAGCTAAGATTTTAAGCGCTGCTCACGTATCGTTGATGTGGCTGTGGATGGGTGTGTGTGTGTGTGTCTGCCACTTGGGGGGCTCGAAATTAATTGAGGGGCTTGCGAAGGGTCCATGGGTTAGGGGGTAGGGGGGCCCTAAGCATAATGTAGATAAAAATTCAGGGGCAAAGATACCCTTGATGTTTGTTTCCGCAGTGAATCGGCTATCTATTGAGAGGCCCCCCCCAGGGCAAAAATAGCATAGCGGGCATGTTGGTTGGGAGCCTTAGTTTGCCCGGCAGGATCGCTGCCATGCATGTGCTTCCTTCATTCAAAGCCCTGTCCTGGCCATGTTGATCAAAGAGTTAGGTGGGATCACCTTTGACTTACGGTTCGTGCGCGGATGCTAACAGGGGTGGTTGCCTTGATTAGAGCGAAGGGGGCTTCATAAGAGGCGCGCCAGTTTTGCAAAACAGGGTTGTGCGAATGTGTGTTAAGTCAGCCTTTTTGGTTTCGGGTTCGGCTGGCGCAGAGGGATGGGCGTGCAACTCGTGGAAACCCCAAAGCAGGTTTGCAATATGTTGCGCCAAAGGGTGTTGGGACCCTCGCCAGCTTGAGCAAGACGATGCCGTGTCAACAGCTGTGGCCACCCAAGTTCACATCATCATCACGAACTGAACTTGAGAATGCGTACGGAGAGGGCGCAATGTTTTTTGACCTGTCCAGTTCATACAGGTGCACCTGTGCCCCCCAAACCGTTTGTGTGGGAAACAAAACGTTTGTATGTGTCAATCTCAACCTGTAGTTGTTGCAAGCCAAAAGGGATTTTCCACAGGCCTGTTTGAACCAGACGCTGGCTCAACAGCATGTTGAAAATATTAAACATCATTATCCGATTTTCATTTTGGCCCCTGGGGCGCCCCTGACCGTTGCCAAGTGTCAACGTCGTATGAAAAATTCGGGACTCATTGATGTTGGTGACGCAAACAGAATAGCTGATATCCTCAAAACCGGGAAGGGCCTTGCGTCGCATGGCTCTTGTTTCTTTCCCCCCCTCTCGCTTATTGTAGCCACATTCCGACTGTACATATTTTTTTAAGCTCAATGTAATACGCATGTTCAGGTCTGCGTTTGGAAGTTGCAAAGTCATGGCCCTTCTTAGTGCAAACGAAGCCCGTCCCTTCCTCACAAGGTTTGATGTTCTCTGGTTTTTGTCACTGTCGTCAATCGGCGGCTGCACCGCATACAGCAGTACAAAACCCAAACAAATACACACCATTTTCTTGCACGACAAGGATGGTTGCATTCGTCCTAGCTTTCTGGCCTGCAAAATTGGAAGGCCATGAAACATCACGGCGCTGCTTCTCACGCTCGACGAACCACAAGTTTGACAGAGTGCAGGAAGCGGGTGCAAGCAATCAATGTGTTGCGGGTGGTCTTGCATACGTGAACAAAATAGGCTGACGAGGGGATTCCCTGTGTACATAGTCAGCTCTGCAAACCTTGCGCGCTTGTTTGGAAAGGATTCAGGCCAAAATTGATAAGATTTTTGGGAAATTTTTTAAAGGCCAACATTGATTCAAATGTGCGGCAACTAGAGCACCAGTTTAGCATGGCAACTCCAAATGCATCGAAGTTTCTATTTTGATATGATTTGCATGTGTTGTCGTGACAGCACACGCGGAACAATGTTCGAAAATGAAGGAATCAACACTTGCGTCGTTGATCGCACCGTTGATCGCACTTTTGTTCTTTGAGCAACGCCGGTCCCAAATGCACAATAGAATAAACGGAGTAAACTGTTTCCACCTCGTTGAAAGCGATGAATAATGCATTAACACGATCTAAATGCAACGGCCCGTTTTGATAGGCGATTTTTTTGTTAATACAATGTTCTCCCCTTCTGGACTCGGCCAGGCGCCTTGGCTTTACAGGAGCGTAATTTCACGTTGGACATTTTGTCCTACACCTCATGTTGGAACCTGCTGCCATTTCAAGCTGGAACATGTCTTCTTGGCTGTTGGGTCATGGCCTGTGAATTATCAGGCAGGTTGCGTGTGTGTGTGTGTGTGTGTCTGTGAAGATGTGAAAACCCAACTGTTGCAGTTTTGAAAACAAATCACCATGCAGGCTTGCCTCGTCAAAGTGTGAGGCGGGAGACCGTCATTGGGCACAGCAGTTCTGATGCTCCGTGTCATCCGTAGCAAATCCATTGATAATGGTCACACCGACATCTCGCACAGTGCCAGGACCCCCCCCAGTCTTGGTTGTTCGGTTCGAACCTTGTTTTGTGCTGGTTCGGCGCCCTGTTTGCCGACCGCAGGTGTTGGTATGCCGGCCAAGCGGCCCTTGCCGTTGTCCGACGCAGCTTTGGGTCACAAAGGCGTGGAAACTAAGGGCTGAATGGAATCTATTGTGAAGCAAGAAACTGTGATTCAAGTAGTACCAAGGATGTGCAGATGCTTTACCCAAGGTGCCCCTAACATCATAAACTTTGACCACCTCCCAGGTGAAGGTGCGACAGGCGACATGACGAATCAGTCAATCGGCGAGACCAACGTGCGGGAACCGAAGTCAACGGGCAAGATGTTGCAACGGGGGGGCCGTCCACTTCCACCGATTGATCGCAGACGTCGCGCAAGATGTTGAGGAGGTACCTGCAAGATGCGTAGGAACCTGTTGTGGTTGGATGTTTTTGGTGGCTCGCAATCTTTTGGCATTTTGAGAACTGCTTAGGACGGCCAGCCCCTGCCTGTGAAGCAGCGTTCCAAGTGGGTCCAAGTGGTTCTTTTCTCCAAAACTTTGCGCTTTGCTGCCCTGTGTGCGGGTGTGCACAACGGCCGAGCCGAGGAATACATTCATTGACGTGCCTTCGGGATTTTCGCCAGCAACCACTCCAACTGATCACAGCCAACCGGTGAGCACAGCGCCGGCACAGGCACGTGCCATGAGCAAACCACTCAAAGGCTCACACAAGACACAGATCAATTAAGCGGGGCGTGCCAAAGGACTATGACAATCAGATAAATGCTAGAGCGAAGCCCTGGCAGAGTCAGGTGCACTACCAGCAAGGATTCCTAAAAAGGCGCGGCTGCTGCACACAGGGTTTTGGACCGGGCTTGGCTTTTGCTTCGGCATCTCTGCAGTTTATTTGCCGAGCGCGTTCTTTTCGTTGCGTTTGTCAGGGCGGTGCTTGATTCAGTGGAAGAAACTTCTGCATCTTGGCCAGTTGTAAGGGTGATGGATATGACATGGCGCCAGCAGACCCTTTGTTTGAGTTTTGCACGCCCAACGCGCCCCACGGGGCGCGTCTCTGCACGTTTTCTATTTTTTTTTGGGCGGGCGGATCTCCTTTCACAGGCGGCTCCTGATGGGCTAGGTTCACAAGGATGGGCTTTTGCAGGATTTAGGAAGCAGCAAACAAAGCTCTCGTTGGTGGCGGCTTTGATTGAAATGGTTATGACAGTGGAAAACCTGTCGCTTCAGGAGCTCAAGCCCCACCCAGCAGGCCAGTGCTAAAAAATGATGCTATGCTGCTATGCCCTTGCGTGCGCACATTCCAAAAAATTCCGCTCGCCTTGCAGGTCGAATTTGGTCGGATGCCCCAGTTGCATTGGGCCCTGTGTGTGTCCTTGTTCCTTCTTTCACCCACCATACTTCTCCTTTGAGCCTGGGGTATTTGAGCGAGCGAAACTCTCAGAGTCCGGTCGAGATGCTCAGCCGACCAAGATGCTTCCGAACCCGAGGCCAACCATCTGGTTTCTGCGACTCCACCGTTGATGACGCCTTCACCGACTGGAACTTCCTTGTTTTCAGACACAAGGACCGGTGCAGACATAGCTGGAGACATTGCTGCATTTTTTTTTCTGGCTTTGGTGTCCTTTGGGTGACGGAGAGGTGAGCCGTGCAGCACTGACAGGTACCAGTTGTTTGGTGGCCCTATGCCGCTTAAAGAGGCTGGATCAAGCGGGCCATCGAACTAGAATTGCCAATCTCTGCCACATTTCTTTGTGAACGGGGGAACCTTTATTTCAATAGGCCCTCCAGATGCAACGGATGAACCATTCGGTGGATTTGGACCAATGTGTCGAGCCTCTTCTGGCTGCTTCGCGCAGCCGCGTGGGTCCGCTTTGAATCTTCCGCAGGCGCCTCTGACAGTGGCTCCCTGCCCAGCTTCAGGCGGCTGGGCACAGCTGGGTTGTGGTTTTAGGATCGTGGAGACCATGAGACCCATCAGTGGAGACCATAAGGCTCTCTTTGCTGGGCAGTTCTGCAACCTGCAACCTGTGCCCTTCTTTTGTTTGTTTTCAAGTCAGGAATGTTTCTTTGTGGGATAACACGCAAAAACGTGCAGCTTGTTTCGGTTGCATGAGCCCTTTTGCGTGCCTTCTGCTTGCACTGGCTGTTTTGATGTTTGACAGCAGTTGCTGATGCGTGTGTTGGGTCATGCGGTGCTTTCATTCAACCCACTCGCTTGGTCGAACTATATGAGCAACCTGATGAAAGTCACCTTCCTTTTGCAGTGCCGGGTTGTTGTGTGCTTTTGTTCTCTCGAATCCCTTGCAGGGTGTCCTTACCTTTCGTCATAGCTGATAGCTTGCAGCCAAGGCGACTCTGCGTGTCCAACTATACCAACCTCCAAAATCGAGCTATACCAACCCTTGAGAACCGGGATGCTCCTGAATCTTCATCTTCTTCCCGAATCTTTAAGTTCATGAAAGACTCTACTGACCCTACTGCAGGTTCTCAGACTCTGGATGAATCAACCACCCCAACCACCCCGATTGCCTAAGACCGTCTTCAAGTCGTGCTCGATTCTGAGGGGGTAACTCTCCAAATAAAATAGTCAGGTTAGTTCAGGTCGACTCGATGTAGGTCTCTTTGGGCCAGGCCGAGCTGCCGGCGATGGATTGTTACTTTCGGTGGCTGCTCCCAAGCAGGCGCCGTTCCGTGCGCTTCTGGGGCGCGCTGTACCTATGGAACGCAGACCCACTTCCCTGCGGGGTGTTAGGACCCGGTCTAGGTGGAACTTGGCCGAATTTTTTTTCTCTCTGGTGGTGGAGGTGGAACTTGGAGGTAGGATTGGCACCCAGGAGTCCGGGCCCCCAAAAAGGTCCTCCACACCTGTGCTTTTGTGGGGTGGGGCGTCATACCATCCAGCATTCCGGAACATCTTGAGCACGTGCAGCAACGGTGCAACTAACTGCTGGCAGGCGCCTGCCTTGGACATGCCCTACAGTCATCAGGGCAACCACTTCCAATCGCCTTATGGCTCCCTTTTTGGACCCGGTGTCGACTCCGCTGGAGCTCTGGGCGCCGAGTTCGCGCGCTTGGCCCTGGGCAAAGCGGACAGTGATGATGAGGATGAGGACTCGGAGGCCGAGCGGCAACAGGCGCGGTCCTCGGTCCATATGCCTTGGGGCCCCCCGTATCGGAGCGAGCGAGCGGACAGTCTTCATTCGGAACCAAAGCGACCCCTCATGGCGAGGTAGACTAAGTAAGTTCGATGACACCTTTTTCCCCTAACAAGACGGGAAAGCCTACCATCTATCCACGAAAAAGGTACTAAGTAAGTTAGAATGATGCAATTGAAGGGGAGCGCCTACTAGGCCTATCCTCTTTGTCTTTTGGCCGCTCCATGCCAGGCCGCGCTGGCCGCCTCGGGACGAACCATCGAGACGGCGCCGAAGCCGCCGCCGGGGGCGTTGCATCCGCGGGGAGCTCAGGAGTGGGTTTCGGATGTTTCGGTCAGAAGAAACACCCGGGTGATGATTGGCTTGATCAGTTGTCCCACCAATGAAACATAATTCTGCAAAAAACAATCCAAATCCATAGCTACATGGAAGAACAGAAGCCACAGGGCGCTGTGAATCAACACAACTCGGAACTCGTGTGACAACAGGGCGGCAGGGCAAGAGGTTGATGCAGACTCTGGATTCATAACCCGCCATACGACCCAAACGAAGGAACGTTTTTCAATGCAAACGGAGGGGGTTGATTCATCAGTCTACGTGACACTCCCTGAAACTGAGATGGTTCTATATAGATGTTCCATGAGTGCCCTTGGCCCCGAGTCCGCCGTTTTCCACACCACATCGCTGGGGCGGAGTCGAAACACCGCCCCGCACCACAGCCACTTTGGGGGGTTCTCCGAAGTGATAAAAGAAAGAGACTCCAAGAGTCTAAGCCTCGACTGGAAACTCAGTTTTGTCGAATACCATTTTGAGGTCCAAAAGGGGGACATGCGTCTAAACTTAGCAAGGTGAACTGAAGAATCGGCTGTTCACCTCTATTTCTACCCAGTGAATGGCTCGCAAGTTTTTGAAACTTCCAGAATGACGCATCTGGCCAATAACCTTCGACACCTTTCATCCAAGGCATCACTGAAAAAGAGTCGTCCATTAGCTCAAGCTCAACCACACAATATTCGTCCTCAAGCTGAACAACAATTGTTCATTGCCTTACGTCCATAATGCCATCTCCGCATCAGTGATACAGGTGCCCGGACATGAAACCAAGTCGTCAGAGGCGAATGCAATAAAATGCATTTGCGTGGCTGTAGCAATGCACGTCGGTAGGAAGCCATCGTCTCAAAATGCAGCAAAGAACCGAAACATAAACAAGAATGTAGTATGCATCGCTACCAGGTGCAAGGTTATGGGCTCACCCCAAGAAGGTTCTCGTCCTGGTGTCAAAAAGCCACCGGCTCCCTCCAACATTGCTGTAAATTGCCTTTGAAGGGAGAGTGTGCACCTGAAGATCGTCAGCCATTATGCGCCACTCAAACCTTCAAAGCTCAACGAAGCTATTCAACAACCATGGCAACGAAACTACAAGCCACAAGAACAATGGCGCAGAGCAAATGGCATGGCTCGATTCGCAGAAACAACCACCGCGCTTTGACAGTCACGGAATGTGAACCCTCGAGCCTCAGTGGCCATTTTCCTCTACAAACAAGGGGCTTTCCACTTCCTGTGTTTTCCGGGTCCTATAGATCCTGTAGGACGTCCCAACATCAGTTCTCGCAAGAAGGACGGGGCTGTGTTTCGGTGCATGTGAGGCTCCGAACGGCACCCCTTTGTATCCGTTTGATTTGGATTGTGCAACCTATTCATATGTTTTTTTGATTCTATGTTATTGATTGAACGGTGCTGAGGTCGATGGGCTCTGCCTTTCATGATAGCGGGAATTGCAAAAGATGTTGCTTCTATCCTCGAAACAGGCCATGTGGTGGGTGGCTTGTTTTGGCTCATGGCATCATGGGCATGCGGGCGAGCATATCAGTTGTCATCAGACTTCATGGCAGAAAACTTTTGGAGATCCTTCCCTACTCTGAATGCGGCTGCAAAAGGTTTCTTTTGGATGACCTGCAGGTGCTTGAATGGCTACGAGTGTGAGTTTTGCCACTACGAGCACGAGAAGCGAAAGCGCAAAAACAAAAAGAACAAGAAGAAAAAGGCTGAGGCTCAGCCGGGTGAAGTTGCACATCTGAAACCTTCTTTGACCAAGCTCTTCAGAGATTGCCAGGCTGGCGATCCAATGGATGACTTTTTCAATGAGGGTGCAGGTCTGCCTGAGCCTTATGTTTTGCTTTTGTTTTGGGTGTGTGTGAACGGTGTGTGAACTCGGCAGCGTGTTGTTCCTCCAAGCGACCGAGGAGTGACCTGGCTTGGCCGAACCTGCCGCCCATGCCCATTCCACCGTGCCATGGACCACTGCCGCATCCGCCGCATCCTCCGCATGCGATGCATCCAGCATGCCCTCCATACATGGATGCCCCTCTTACGTACCAGTGGACCGATGGGATGCCAGGTCAAACGCCAGCGCCTCCCATCATCCCAGGCTATGAAGAGTATGTCGCTGCTTGCTGCAGCCGGCGCCTGCCGGGTATCGAGCCACCAGCTCTGGCCACCAACCCTCCACCGCAGGCCCCTTACTTCGATGATCGTGCGCCCGGCTACCCCTTTGAGCCTCCCCAGCTACCGCCCTACTATGGAGCGCCTGCGCCCACGGCTGGCGCTGGTGCTGGGGCTTTGGATCCTGCTGCAGCTCCATGGGTGCCACCTACTTCACCCTACACACCTGCACAAGCAAGCAATGCAAAGACTCAGCCTTCCAGAGACACAGAGGAAGGCGCTTCTTCGAAGCTTTTGGGGACCTCTCTCTCTCCGCCCTTGGAGGCAGCTGAGGTTGGACAAGCTTCAATGCCACAAACGAGCAGTGGACTGCCTGAAAAAGAGGCTTCGGACACTCCTCTTCCGCTCAACTTGGAGCCCAACATGCCGCCACCAGATTCATCTCCGAAGCTCAACTCCGATTTGGTGGCTTTGCAGAATCCTCCGCCACCAGATCAAAGTCCTACATTGCCGACATGAGCAAGATATTATCATGCTAAATTGTGTTGGAAAGTGACACGAACCTACCCGAACCACAAAAAATACTAAACATATACATTGCACAAATATTAATTGATATTATAAATGGTAGGCAATTGATTAATTTGTATTAATCGAATATGTACGAAATAGTCCTTTTTGCGTATGGTACTGTCCCTACCAGCCTTTTGTGTCTTGTTTTCTTGCATGTTTGTACAGTTGTTTCACGACACTCGTTTTGGCTCAATTGGACGGAGCGTTCATTTGGCTGTTGCGCACGGAAGTGAGCACTAAGCAGCTTCCAGCGCGGTCTCACCGCAGCAGCGCCTCACGACTTGAGGACGCGTGAACTCTCGAGCAAGAAACAGTTGGGCAGCTGCGTTTGGATAGGTTTCCAAGTACCAGCTGTCCTTGTTCACAGTTGGGGGCTGTTCTGGGAAAGTTGCGGTCGTAGAGGCGCGCTATGAGTAAGGAAGTTTCTGGAGAAGATGAAGGTGTGACGCTATCGGAGTGCATGGCATAGCGGATGGTCGCGTCCTGGTACCGGACAAGATGTCCTTCCCGAAGTGGCAGGCTTGGCGACGAAGGGAAAGGAAGACGCCCAACGGGGGCTGCCTACAGGTGAGGAGGTAGCTTTGTGGAAGAGTACCATGGAGAGGATGAAAGTGAGGAGGATGAGGACGATGACGATGTAGAGCCCTTTGAACTGGAACCGGTGGCCGGCTCGGCCCTTGTGGTGCCTGAGCGTGCGGCTGCAGGGCAAGCAGCACCGCTCACGTTGCCCCGAACTGGAGCTGGAGGATCCCGTCCTCGCCCGTCCTCAGCTGGAACCGGAGCATCTGATGTTGAGGAACTGTTGCAACATGTTGCAACAGATGCATCAGTGTTCCGCCCGGACCAGGAAGGGATGGGAGCGCTTCTAGCCAGGATCGCCCGTTTGGTGATGGCTTTGAAGATTCTAGGGCATGAGGTCAAGCCTGAAGACCTGGATCGAGTCACGCTGAAGGCCGAGATCATCCAGGACGTCTATGACCGGGTGGGCATTTTTGGGACGTCCGAGCCCTAAGTCGAACTTTGCGGGACAGGTTCGTGCTCTGATGGAGAGAAGACCATGAAGGCAGAAGTGCTTGGGCAGGTGGGCCTGGCTCTCGGTGGAAAAGAGAGGTCAAAGAGCGACAAGTTGTTCAGCACACCTTCAGTTGAAGGCCCCGTTCTCGGCTCTCCGGCTCGAGCTGCAGTGTCGCTGAAGAAAGTTGGGCGTGCTGGACTCGCAAAGCATGCAGCGAGCGGGGGAGACTCGCCGAAGGTCGCCGCCCTTGAGATGGAATTGGAGGCTCTCAAACGCGGCTCCGAAGGTTCGTTCGCTGGAGGAGGAGATCTTGCTGAGGCCTTGGAAGCACAAACGAAGATGTTGAAGGAAACCTTGATCGCAAAGTGCGGATTGACTAGTGTTAAATTTGCAAAAATTGATGAATTGGCCCACGCTGGGCGACCATCGCTTTGAGCCCAGAGAGGTAGTTTTATTTTACGAGGAACTTGAAGATTGCTGTTTTCTAGCCAATAACTGCAATGGGATGAGTTTGCCGCTTGCAGAGGCAGAAGTCTTAAGACCCTCACCAACATCTATCGGGCTGCGTGGCGAAGTGGTGCGACCTTGTCAAACCCTGAAGCGGTGTACGCCAGGATCAAGGAAAAACACCTGGTTTTTGCTGAGAGGAAAGAAGAGAAGGAAGTCCGCGCCGCGGGGATAACAAGCCCATTTTGTTGAACAAAGGACGTTTGAGCGCTCACCATTTTGAACCTCTTTTTGAGGCGAGCATTTCGAAATTGGAATTGGTTGGCTTGGGGAAGACGCAACGAGAGCTGTATCTCTTGTAGCTGCGGCTCTGGAAAGGGGAAGCGATACGTTGCGGACCTGCTACGTGGGAAGAAGCCCATCGAGTGGTTTTGGAAATCGACTAGAGAGATGCCACAAGGCGACCGCCAACTCCGTGCTCGTTGCGGGAATAGACAGACATGTCTGGCATAGGTTCGGGGCAGCCGCCGCTAGGTGGAAATCAATTCTAGGAGGAGAAAAAGCCAAAACTGAAGCCGAAGCCGAAGGCTGGTCCTGGTCCGAGTGTTCCGGCTTTAGTTTCGGAATGATGGGAGTTGTCCTAAAGGGGATGCATGTCAGACAAGGAACTTCGCAAAAGACTTTCGCGGTGGTGAAGGAAACCAACGGAGGAAAGGGAGCAGATTTACGCAGCAAAAGGTGGAAAAGGCAATACTAAGGGGAAAGGGTCCGAGAAGGACCAGCCGGCAAGGGTTCGTCCAAGGAAGGAAAAGGAAAGAATAGCAAACTTTTAGGGACTTTATGTCCTTATTTCCAGAAAATGGGGCTTGTCGCAAAGGAGCCGACTGTGACATGGTGCCAAAGCTTGCCCGCTTCGACGTCGCGATACACCGGCCCACCTGAGGGCTGGAAGGCGCCGTGTGGTGCTGTTTTAATTCCTTTGCCGCTTCTTTTCTGGTCGAGATTGGTAATGTTATTATGAAGCCCGAAATGAAAAATCAAGTGTTTAGCTTGGCAAAACCTGTGGGCGATCGGCCGCGATTTGTATCTTTGGACGATATTCTTAGCGATTGATTCTATTTGATAAAAATAAGCAGGAGGATATCAATACAAATCTGTGGGCAAGGTATTTGATCGTAAAATGGAGGTTGTTAGATGGATGCGCCGGCGCCGCTTCGAAGCATATCGCAGAAGAATTGGTAATTGGAATATTGAATTGTTTAATGGATTTTGGCATCGATTTAGAAGATCGCCGGTTTCCGGCGTTCCGCTTCTAGAAATGGGATGTATTTTGGACGCGTTGACGGCATAATCGCGGGATCGTTAGGTAATGATCCGAATGACCGTGCTGGAAGGAGAAGATTTAGAGAACGCAAAGGATAATTCGAAATCGTGGACCGTTGCAAAATCGTAATACACGGCATATCCAAGAAATAAAACAAATATTACATAAAGATTATAGATTTATTATGATCTAACAATTTTATTTGTATAATATGGAATTTGAAAAATATATGTTGTCTATATAATTTTATATATATAGAATTTGGAAGATATTTTATTTCTTAATATTATAGATTTATTATGTATATAAATATATATTCTTCTTTTGGATTTTTATCGAATACGTAATTTTTGAATTTTTATCGAATTTATATAGATATTTGGTTTAAATGAAGGAAATTTATTTAATGATATTATTATTGTTTAATTTATATGTAAAAATTATTGATGGAATATAAATGGTATAATCGAAATAAATTTTGATTTAATTAAATTTATTAGATTGAGGAAATAGATGGAGGTTTTGGTAATTTACGAAAGCTAGCGAAGCTAGCTGGAGTTATTCTTGCGATAGTAAGCTTTCTTTCGATCGGGTGTAAATCTTAACCTTTGATTTTTCGGGTCGAATCCCCCCCTCTTTCCTTCTTATTTTCTCACTTTCAATTTCACTCTCACTCTCACTCTCTCTTTCTCTCTTTTATCTCTCTTATCTTTTTTTTTTCCATCTTTCTCTTATCTCTCTTATCTCTCCTTTATCTCTTTCTTATCTCTCTCTCTCATCTCTCTCTCTTCTCTTTTTCTTTCTTTCTTTCTCCTCTTTTCTGTCTCTCGTCTTTCTATTCTCTTCTCCCTTTTCTCTCTTAGGAGGATCCGGGCAAAGAACCATATAGGACTCTTTACTTGGAATCGTTTCCCTCCTCCCTCTTCGTACGTTCGATTCCGTCCTGTCGTCGTTCTGTGGCATGCGGTTAGCGTTGCGTATTTTGCGGTCGCACTCGCTCTGTAGCCTCTGACAACCCTCCCCGCAGACTTCCGACAATCCGCTTTGCAGGTGGATCTTTGCGATGCCACCGCGACGTCTCTTTGATTGCCTCCAAAAAGAGCGCCATGTTTTTTTCCTACCTGGTTGCCCTCCACTTTCTTATTCTGGAGCGCTAGCTTTCGCCCCCCCCGTGGCCTTAATTTTTTTTAGTTAATCGAAACAATAAATAGTATATTAATTATGGATTATTCTTTTTTTAATTAACAAATATAAGAAGGAGGTAAAGAATTATATTGAAATTCTCCATTATAATATATCGGCAAATTATAATGAATATTATGAATATAATTGATATTGCATTAATAATGTATAATTATAATGATAATTATATGTCAAATTAATGACGTTATATTTTTTGCTAAATTTAATGCTGAAGAATATCGTCTAATTTAAAAAATATGCTTATATTATTTTAAATATATATTAAGATAAATTATAATTAAATTATTGTTATTTTTTAAGAATATATTATTTGTATATAAAGAATTCTAAATCAAGATAATATATATTTAATTAATGAATTCAATTAAATCATATAAATTGAAATTTAGATAAATTCAAATTTATATAGAATCTATATTTATTAAATTCATTATGAACATCGATCACAATTTTATTTAAATATTCCCCACCAAATTCATAATTAAAACATCTAATATTTAGAATCCTCCATTTAGAATACATTTTTTTTTCATTAAAATATAGAATTTAATTTTTCAAATTTATATCAATATATAATCCTTTTATTTATCCTTCAAAGAAATATATCAATATTATATTCGATAAATTCGAATAAAAATATAATCGATATATTTATATTTTTCACGAAAGCTAGCACCAACTAGCTGGAGTTGTCCTTGCTTTAGCAAGTGAATGAGGGGCTGGAATCCTCGAGATCGTCGCATTACGTGAAAATTTCATATGTAGAGGCCCCCCATCCCCCGCGGGTTCAATTCCCCCTTGCGCCGCCTTTGGGACACCTCTTGGACACCTCTTATGGCATCCATTTTGGTTCAACTCCTCCGTGGAAATTTTGGGATACGATGCAACAGATTCAACAGATTCACAAGCTAAGGTTGGTCATTGCTGTTCGTGTGTCTCACATATTCATAATGTTTTTTATCTCATGAGCGAGCCCTTGTGAACCATCCCTCCAATAGTCCCGTGCCTATGAAGAAAAAAGGTTGCCTTATTCCGCTTGATCTCCCACCAATCCTTTGCTATTGGACAACGCTGTATATTTCGCTTCCACTGACACGGATGCATCCCTGCTAGCTTTCGTCATTTACCCTCGGCCTTATGTTTCATTTCAAGGCCGACAGAGTTTCATTTCAAGGCCGGCAGAGGTGAATCTGCCTCTGCCCGTATTGGGCTGCGGTAGCGAATAGCATTCAACTGTTAAAACATGTTCCGAGCAAATCATGGAGATATGTCCATTCGAGCTGTCGGCCTCTGGTCGGCTCGTGGCCTCATTCGATCTTCCAGCCACTGTTCGGCAGATGGGCTGTCTCCATCTGTGATGCTGCAACTTGGTGGCGGGTGCAAGCCAAAGCATGTAGCTCTCACGAGCAATGCCTTCATGCATAAAGATCCATCTTGGCTTTTCGTCATCGTCTGCAAAGAGAAGGCCTTGGGAGCTTATGGTCGAAATATAGTGACCATACTGGGTATTCTAGAGTTAGTGCACATATGTCATGGGTCTGGTTGGCCATGACGAGTCTGGAGTGCCGTTTCAAGACGGGCAAATGTGTTCTGCAATGTGATCCAAGGTGGGTCAAATCCAAATCGATGGAAGCAAACAACAATGGATTCATGAGTGAGGTGGACCGATTCACGAATCATGCGTCTTTGGTGAATATTAATGATGCTGATCAATTATTTAAGATGTTGATTGGTGATCCCCATTTCAAAGATTCCATATTGAAGAATTGGGGAGTACACATTATTTGTAAAATCAAAATTTCAAAGATTTGGGGATGATGGGATTTGGGAGCCATCATCTCAAAATATGGAAGCAATGTTGTGCTGCAATGATTCGACATCGAACAATATCACTTTCCCATGCCCAATGACTGAGAATGACGCCAAGACATGCTGTTTTTGAGACCAATGGCAATCTCTACGTGGGATCAGTCAGGCACAATTTGGGCCCAACAGAAATGCGAATGGTTCATTGGCGTAAGAATGCTGGAACAATTTTTCCAATGATACGGCAAAGGGCCACATTCTTCTATACATTAATGCACAGACCATATAATTGCATCAAGATCAACACAAATAACAATTTATTTAATGCATTCAATCCCTCGGCATACATATTGAAGGTCTAACGTAAATGCCAATCAATTGCAAAAACAATAATATATTCATACAACCATGATATGGGATATCTAATAAGAAGATCAATCATCACTAAATGCACGCACAGTGACCACAAGAGTGGTGCCGCTTTGGATCCTTGTTGGATGCCTCGACTGGCGGTCAGGGCTCCGACTAGGTCTTTGAAAAAAATATAATATTTGTTGGGGGCAAGTCAAGCATGTAGTATGTTAAGGAGCTGAGGTCGAAGATTCAAAGTGTCCAAAGCCCTGATGACTATCGTACGGCTAATCGAATCAAAGGTTTTTTCCATATCGATAGAAATCTGAAGGCCTCCAATGAGATTGTGCCGATCCAAATTCATGGTATTTGTCTGACATGCCTTACGAATCTGTCGACAATGCTGGGAGGCTAATAATAAAAAATCGATTGTATTGTGTCTAGGAAGATAGGCATATAGGGGAATTGCCGAAATTGGCTAAAGGCTTGATCAAGGACTTACTGAACCAAGAGACCGGAGACTATTTTATTAACAGGATGCTGGAGTTAAATCGGCCGAAGCGCACTTGGCTTATTACATGCTTTGCCTGGTTTGGCTAACAGGTGTAACCATCCAGCGGACCAATGCTCTGATGATAGATTATCATCGGAATTCCAATGTTCGATAATCGAATAATAAATGAGGGGAATTAAATTTACAGATCAATATTTTCTAAATAATGGTCGGGAGGCCATTTGGATCCAAAGCCTTGGTCAGGGGCAATCTACGCCGGCCGTCAATCAATTCATCCAAGGTGAAAGGGGCCACCTCAAGTGTCGGGCGTGGTGATGGAACAAAATTAGGGTCGGTGAATAATTCACGATCTGTTGAAATTCCAGTCCAGGCGGCAGGGGCGGCCTCTGTCATCATATATCTGAATCTTCCTAAACGGCTGTTTGGGACTGAATTGTCGAATGCATCGGCGCTAGTCAAAGATACGATGCATCGATGCTAGTCAAAGACACGATGCGTCAGGGCCATATCAACACTTTCTTCCAAGAAAATTTCAATTCAATGGCATTTATTTTGACTATTGATCTGTTTGATCTGACGATGCAAAATTGCATATCGACACACATGATACTAGCTCCTGAAAAGATTTTGCAATTGGGTGCTACGGCATTGCTGAGCAAAACATCTGGCCTGCCCCATACGATCTGCGATGGACTGGACGGAAGAATTATCGATGGATTTTCATAATTCACGGTGGAAAAAAATCAAGGCATAATTTAAACAGCGCTGGGTTGATTGATGAAGGAAATGCCAAATTGGGTGTGGTGTGCTTGGACTACATTAGTGGCTGCATTGCGAAAACAATCCATGGAGGTGTTTTTTGAATGTACGCCTATCGAAATTGAAATTAATTGATCGAATCAGGAATCGTTCTCTTGGCTCGGTCAGGATACCAGTGTAGGATGCAGACATCTAAGGGTCGATGGTGAGGGCCTGTATTTGCAAAATTCCTATCAAAATATTGAATCAAATAGGGATTCATGTTGGCGCGGCATTGATATCGATGAACGAATATAAAATGATCCTAATAGCATAATCACCATAGAAAAATAAGGATTGCCAAGGATCATTTCATTGCAATTAATTGAAGGTCCCAGACCATTTGTTAAAAGATATATTTGTAATTCTATAAAATTCGTTAGAATTTAAAAGCAAAAATCTATACGAAAGGTAGGCATTGCTATAAAAAAGAATTAAAATATTCGATAATACCACATAATCCGGGCGCCGGCCACGAAGCCCGTGGCATGCCCGGAGGGCCTTCGGTGGTAACCGAAAATTATAGACGGTCGCGCCGGCTGCCGCCGACCCTCGTCACCAAAACGGGGGGACCACCGGGTCACTGAAGCCCCTGTAATTTACAGTGTATCGTGTGTGTGAGGTATAAAAAACACTGTGTTTTACAGGGTTTATTGCGCATATCGAAGTACGACGCGGGGAAAATGGAAAAATGCAAAAATGCTGTAATTTTCAGGGGTGGTGTCGGTAATGCGGGCCCGGCGGACAGGCTTAATCGACATTTTGAGGGTAGAGGCCCTCCAGACGACTTACATTTCCTAACATATTCTCAACATAGGCCCAAGATAACCAACATATCCCCAACATAGCCTCCAAGATGGCTCAACATAGGCCAGCATTGGGCCAACATGGGGCCAACATACGCCAACATAGGCCCAACCTAGGCCAACATGAGTTCAACATAGGTAGGGCCAAGATGCGCACCAAATAGCTTAACTTTGCTCAATATAGGCCACACATAAGCGTGACGTACGCCCCACAAACCCAAGTGGGCCGGCGCCCGGCTGTTAGGCGTAAGCCTTTAAATTATATAATATATAATTAATATAATCCTAAATCTTTTCCAAATCTAAACGTATTTCTAATAAAACCTAAATGTTACGTCCTAAATTCCAACTATAATAATATATAATGAATGAATCATAAAGTCTATCCGATATATAAATGCTTATCGAAATACAAATATTAAAAACAAATAAAATACAAAATATAATAAACACTAATACATATTTATCAAAATTACGTATAAAATACCAATTCCTAATTAACCTTTCGTCATAAAATAATCAACCCATTTCTTAAATTATCGAACAATCATATCTACTCTAAACGCACCAACCTTAAAATCTAATTTAACATCTATAAAAAGAACACAAAACACATTAAATACCACGAATTTTATTTTAATATCATTATTATCGAACCATCCAAATATAGCGAAATCTCCATATAACATCTTTAGATTCCAAAATATATTCCTTAGCTTAAACTACGCCAACAATAAAATTACGATAGCAAATTCTTTCAATTATTCATTTAATTAATAATTTAAATATTTTAAAACCTAAATCCGCCAAGGCCCAAACCTCGTATTACCAATAAATAAAACTACTAACCATTCCCAACCTCTCACATTACTAAACAAAAACCAACATCAAAAGCGCCAGCACCGACACTACTCGAATTTTAAACCGAATCCTCCAACAAACAAATTTAAAATTATAATACGCAAATCCAAATACGAATATATATTATATACATACAAAGAATATATATATATATTAATATAAATCGTATTATATAATATACGAATCCAAATAAAATCCGAATAAACAATATTTCCCCAATAGCCATGCTATGGGGTCTTGCAAAACTAATAGGCGGACGGGCGCCGTCGGGTCACCGTCAGAGCTGGTGGGCGGATGGTGTCCCGGTCATGTTTTGATGGCGTCCGGGTCATGTGATGCTGGTGTCCCGGTGTCCCGATCATGTTTTGATTGTGACCCAATCATGTTGTGATGGTGTCCCGGTCCTGTTTTGATGGTGTCCCGGTCATGTTTTGATGGTGTCCCGGTCATGTTGTGATGGTGTCCCGGTCATGTTTTGATGGTGTCCCGGTCGTGTTGTGACGGTGTCCCGGTCATGTTTTGATGGTGTCCCGATCATGTGATGGTGGCGCGGTCATGTTGTGATGGTGTCCCGATCATGTTTTGATTGTGTTCCGGTCATGTTGTGATGGTGTCCCGGTCGTGTTTTGATGGTGTCCCGGTCATGTTTTGATGGTGTCCCGGTCATGT
>CAXAMN010002113.1:1108229-1163741 GCA_963970005.1 Durusdinium trenchii
TTTGATGGTGTCCCGATCATGTGATGGTGGCGCGGTCATGTTGTGATGGTGTCCCGATCATGTTTTGATTGTGTCCCAGTCATGTTGTGATGGTGTCCCGGTCCTGTTTTGATGGTGTCCCGGTCATGTTTTGATGGTGTCCCGGTCATGTTGTGATGGTGTCCCGGTCATGTTTTGATGGTGTCCCGGTCGTGTTGTGACGGTGTCCCGGTCATGTTTTGATGGTGTCCCGGTCCTGTTGTGATGGTGTCCTGGTCATGTTTTGGCGGTGTGCCGGTTATGTTTTGATGGTGTCCGGGTCATGTGACGGTGTCCCGGTCATGTTGTGATGGTGTCCTGGTCATCTTGTGATGGTTTTCCCGTCATGTCATGTTGGTGTCCCGGTCACCTTGTGATGGTGTCCCGGTCATGTGATTGTGTCCCAGTCATGTTGTGACGGTGTCCCAGTCATGTTGTGATGGTGTCTCGCTCATGTTGTGGTGTCCCGGTCATGTTTTGATGGTGTCCCGGTCATGTTGTGATGGTGTCCTGGTCATGTTTTGGCGGTGTGCCGGTTATGTTTTGATGGGGTCCGGGTCATGTGACGGTGTCCCGGTCATGTTGTGATAGTGTCCCGGTCATGTTGTGATGGTGTCCCCGTCATGTCATGCTGGTGTCTCGGTCACCTTGTGATGGTGTCCCGGTTATGTTGTGATGGTGTCCCAATCATGTTGTGACGGTGTCTCGGTCATGTTTTGATGGTGCCCTGGTCATTTTGTGATGGTGTCGCGGTTATGTGATGATTGTGTCCAAGGAAGAGATGGTCGATGTGTTGAAAACAGCAGCTGTTTCCAGATTTTTCTTTTTGTCCCGGTTTGTATTTTGCTATTGGGGTCTCCAGCTGGGCTAATTTATCAAGTAATAAAAAAGCAATATAATACCTTAAATATATCAATAATATTATCAATTAAATATTTTCAACATATACAATATTCATAATTTATAATGATATATATTATATATATATATTAATAATTTCTATACCTTTTGGTTGTGATTGGTGCTGCTCTTTTTGGCACCCTGAGACGTACAGAATTCAAAGAACGTCAGACATTCGGAGTCAGTCCTTTGCTCTGAGAGTTCGACATGGCACACCTGCAAACTGTACACATAGGTCTCCGCCAAGCGATGCCTGAATCACCCAGATGCTGAGCGATGAGCCGAACCCGAATCGTCATGTTTGGGATGAACTTTCACAAGAGCATGCCGATACCCAAAAGCACCGAAAAGCATACCCAGTACCCCGGTACCTCGTATCGTTCTTCAGAAAAAACGATCAAGAAACAAATGCCTTCCACTGCCTTCCACATCTAGTCTTTCGCAATGGCACGGCACTTTCACATGTCCAAAAGAGATAAAATAGAATAAGGTTGCGCGCGGCGTTGTCTGGCTCTTGACAGTCACATGTGGGGATGGGTCAGAGTCAAGACCTGGAGCCCCAACATCATATATCCTGGTCTTGACCTACAGCCATGTCACAACCAGTAGCATCTTCCTGGCGCCACCCCGAAGAAGAAAACACATCGAACCATTCGGACGCTGTGCAACGACATCCGGACGGATGTGTTTTCTTTCAGTTGGTTGGTTTGGTTTGGTTTGGTTTGGTTGGTTTCAAGTCCAAAAGGAACCCCTGTCGGACCAACTTGGGAACATGATCGTTTTGAGTTCTCGCTCTGAGTCGCTCGTGTTTCCCAGGTATGCCATGCGAAGCTTCGGTTTTTCCAAGCCGTTCCGGCCAGCCTCGAGAGTCTTAGACACCATCTGCCGGAGCAGCAGCTCCGACCTGCAGGTGGTGGATCTGCTGGTGTTCTTCCCTAAGGATCCTTGGACCATCCTTAGAAGGGGTCGAACCCTCTATAACAAGGGTTTGTACCATCAAAACCCTTGTTTTTAAGGGTGCGGATCCTTAGGATTCTTCTATTCTTCTTGTTGTTTTCCCAGGCCGGGTGCAGGTCTGCTTTCTGTGCATTTGGCATCTCAAATCGGGATACTCCACTATCCCGAGGGCGTGGAGCTTTCGCTCGTGCTTTCGGAGTTTGAGCTTCTCAGAGGAGCTGAGCTGAGCTGGTGCGACTTGAAATTCTGAGGCATTGATACAAGACCCAAGCAGGTTGAGCTGAAAGAGCGCTTGTGCTGGTCGCGACGGGTCTCCGGTTCTCTCCGGGGTTCCCGTCTTCCCACCCGTTTCACCAAACAGATCAAAGCAATCCTCCAAGGTCTCTTGAAAAGCTCCCAAAAAGAACGGATCCTGCATAGCTTTTTTACATTTTTTTAGCCATCTGTAGCCCAAGATCCGGCTGATCTGATCTACCTACCCTCGCCTTGTACGTGCTGGGCAGAAGGACTGCCTTTGAAGCGTCCCCGACCCAGCCTGCCATTCGCCACAATACGAAGCTGGGGACGGTGTCATCCACGTTTCGTCATGACCCGACAAAAAGGTGGGATCCATTGGGTCAGTCCAAGAGTCCCAATGGAGTCGCTTGGAAGTCAGACACCCGGAGTGGAGGACACTTTGATCGAACGAAGCACCCATGTTCGAACCGAAGCAACATGATGACACTTCAACAGTTTCAACGTCTTCAACTAGGGAAGTCAGGCCCCCCATGGTTCTTTTTGGTGTTGTTGTGCATGACCGTTAGCTTACTGGCAGATTGTCGAGCTATCATCCTGGGATAAGATGTGGATATCAGGTCTCTCACTTAGAGTTAGAGGAGCTAATGGCAAGGGCGGGTTGAAACACACCGAGGGGACGCCATTAGATGCCACAACGGGGCTGAAAAGGAGTGATTCGAAGCTTATTTGCTGAAAATTGGATCTTGGTAGATCTTGGCTGCAAAGGAAGACCAACCCCGATGTCACTACAGTCTTCCTTTGCACTCTTAAGTCTCCATTTTACCCCAAACACCCCCCCCAAAAAAACATCCACATATTTGTTCGACCAATGACTCCCTATCAAGTGACTCCAGTAGGTCCCGACGCCACGCTTCCACGCTTCATCCTTCTCTACGCTGCCCTCCGACGCCACGCGGACGCCACGCGGACGCGGGGCAGGTCACCCATTTCCATCGGTCCACAAATCGCTCCAGCTGCCCATTCGCCCGCGACCTGCGACCGATCCCGCTGCGAGTAGATCCGGATCTGAGCTAGAACCTGTTTTGGACGATTTTGGACCACCAAGGACCCAAAATGATCCAACTTCCTATCAAAACAGGGGTCAACATGGTGTCTGAGTTCCAGTTCCAGGACTTTGTTGTTCGATTCAAGAACCTCTGGCCCCTGAATTCGCCGTCCGATGCAGAGTGCATAGAACTAATACGGTCGTCGTGGACGATGCGGTCCTTGTTCCCATCTTGGTCAGGGTTCGGATGTTCTTAGAGACACCCTTCCAGTGATCTACACAAATCTTAAAGGTGGACCCATTCTTCACAAGGTCAAAGCGTTTCCTATTCCGAAGCCTATTCCTCTAAGATAAAACAAGTCTTGAGATAAGATAGCAAGCAGCAAGCACTTGAACAGTATTCTTTGGCTAACAAATCTGAGCACTTCGGCAAACTTGTTGAACCAGTTTCAAATGCATCATTGCGCTTTCTCTAAGACATGTCCTGTGACATCTGACGAAAATCCCTTTCAAACCTCAAATCATCGTCACCTCATGGCCTTTTGCTTCTCCCGTCCCGGGATCCTGGTCTTTCTGTCTTCGTCCCGGTCGACCGCGGGCGGTCGCTCGTCCGCATCGACGCCGGGTGCGGGACGGGTCGGGGACGGCGGAACCTTCTGCCGCTTCACTTCTTTGCCCAGGACGCTGGAGCCCTCGGGGGCGAAAATCACCAACCTTGGCGCTGCCGGGCGACGGTGACGGTGACGGTGACGGTTCACTGCTGCAACTAAGGATGGATATAAAGGCGGCGGTGACAGGCACAAGGTTGACAGGCCTGTATGGTTGATGTTCTGCTCCTGCAACACCAAGCACCAATTTGGTCTCCAGAATTGGTTGGGTTTCTGTGGTAACCCCCATTTGCTTACCTTTTTTGGGGGGCTGCGTTTAGTTTCCCAACTCAACCACCAACACTTGCTGGATGTGCACCCCTGATAGGCTGTGGGCGATGTGCACCAACATAAGATAATATCAGACTTGGGTTTGCATATATTGATCACCTCTAAAACGGAAAAAATACACACGCACAACAGACTAGACTCTACTAGAGATCACTAGAGTCATCTAGAGTCACTAGAGCTTGGATCTATTGATCACCTTCCTGTCACTCGGCCGTGTCGCCGGACGTGTCGCCCCCTCTGAACCTCTATAATCTCTATAGACTTTATAGTTGTCCCAAAATAGATAGAAACGTTTTCCAATACATGTTGAAAGGGATTTCACTTTTATATCTATTTGGGGGCCTGTACAACTCTTCCTGGCTGAGCTCATCACTGGCCTTCTTCCAAATTGTCGAAGCTGGTCACCTCGAACGGTCTTCCGGTCGAAGGCAGCGGCAACGGAGGCCGGCCGTTGACTTTGGCCTGAAGAAACCGAGTCTTCTAGCGAAGAATTGCCGCCAAAGGAAATTTCATGATGCCATCCCAAGCTGGATGGGGGAGGAAGCTTTGGGGGGGGCCTTGCGGTACAACCCCCTATGTCTCTTCCAATCACCACCATGTCGCAATGTCGAGCCATAGCCTCCATCCTTCGGTATTCTTTGGTGTCTCCGGGTTTGAAGTTGGGGCCGGCTTTTCCATTGATCCGCAATCGGAAGGCCGGTAAGCAGTTCGAAGCTGCATGACTAGAGGTGCATGGAATTTGGCAACAAACAACACTGAAAGAAATGAAAGTCAACCCTGACCCTGCGACATGCAAGTCAAGCTACAAATCCATGTGGGCTTATGTGTTTTTTTCGGGATGTTTAGGGCTTGGCTGGCATCTTCCCCCAGGTGTGGCACCACACTGTGTGGCACCAGTACGGCCGTGCCGTGCCGTGTCCCACATACATTGGATCATCTGAACCGGTCGGGATGATGAGGTGCCGGCCGCAAGGCTCCTCGTCCACTCTTGAGGACCATAAGACCCCCTATGAGGTCATGAGGATGTCCAATTCAACTGGGTGGGTGAAATATCATCAAGAGACTACGTTACTCTCAATATTTCCCTTCTGAATCGTTCGGAGTCTCTAGACGAACTTCGACCGAACTTCAACACTGTCCATATATGTCCATATACAGCATCTCCCAATGCTCCCCAAATCCCGTCATGTTCGCGTGACTTCCCCCGAGCAGAGAAGTCCATCGAAACCAAGTAATTCGAGTTGTCGCTTGGATGCAAAGCGGACCGCTCCCAGGCCCGGAGGAGGCCGTCAGGTATGTGCTCTCCACATACTGAGAGGCCCGAACCACACTTGCAGCTCCGCTGGCGGTCTCCAGCTCCACAAAGAAGGACCTCTTGAGAGAAGGCGCACAAAGTGCGTCAGCAAATGCGTGCAGTGCTGCATATATATATATATATATATATGTGCGCAGTGAAGAATAAACATGCCTGGTGGTGTGAGACATGGGTGATTGAAGGCATTCTTTTCAAAGGATGTAGAACTGGGCCGGTTCTGCATGGAGGCTGAGCAAACCTCTTGTAGACGAAGATGGTCTTGCGCCTATGTTCCACTTCCATGATTGCTTCAGGCAGTGTAGTATGCATACCTAGAACCCTTTTGGCCTCCTTGTTGATACGAAAAGGCAATATTTTGGAATATTTTGGATAGTTGATCCTCCGGGGTCACTCAGGTTCTAGGTATATTACAAGATCATTTAAGCCTTCTTCTTCGTCACTTTCTCGCTCGACTTCAACACTTCACGTGACCTTGGAACATTTTGATAGGGCAGGGGCCAGGGGTGACCCCAGAGTTGCTGAACAGCTGCAAACAACAGGTCACAGGTCACAGTCCCGTCTCATGTCACACCAGTTGCACCCTCCTCGACCCCGGGACGGAGGGTATGTCCCCGCGACTCAGGTCTGTCCCGTCCCGGACGGTCGTTCCACATGGGTTGCCGCGCCCCTTTTTCTTCTTCATCGACTCCACACTCTTCACTTTGGCCACTTTGTATTCACCTGGAGACGGGATCACCACCCAGGCACGGAAAGGGGCACTGCGACCACCTTCCAGCAACGACCCGTGACGAGCGACCGGTTTCGTGACCCAGAGTTCTTGAAAGATCTTAAGATTGGACACTCCAATTCGGGTGCGTGAACAGTACATTGTAACATGATATACAACTCTATCCGCTTGGATCTCACCATGTCAACTGGACCAGTGAGTCAATTGGCTCATGGCACATGGCACCGCACCGGGAGACCGACATCTTTTCCGTCTCTGCAGCTGAGGCGCCATGTTGACCACCCGAGTCCTGGACGCAACGCGACGCACGGGTCGGGCGGGGTCTGGTCCCGGGGAAGTGGGTTAGTCTGGTCCGGAGAAGGTAGGCATCCTGAAAATGCACAACCCCGTGTGGAATACTTCTCGTAGGTAGACAGGGATGCAGAACTATGTCAAGAATCAATGTCATTGTGAACATGCTGGAACATGGACATCTCTTGAACTGTTTCTCAGACTTTGTTGTCTACTGCTTCGAATGACCTAGACGAAGGCATGATTGGGAAAGCACTTGCTGGCCACGATCAGTCGTCAAAACGGCTTTGATTTCGATAGAGCGAGCCATTGATGGCTGGCGGACACAGTAAACCAAGCCACATCGGGTTTCTTTTTGCACTTTTCTCCCCGCACACACACGCACACAATATTCACCCTAAACCCTCATCAGACAGACTTAGCAGTCCCTCCTCATCCTTTCAAAGGACAAGGAGTCACGTTTTCGGTTTTGTCGTGTCCTTGGCGACGTTATCAGGCTCTTCTTGTTCCTGGCACGTCGCTCGTTTGCCGCGTCTGCGGTCTGCAGACAAGGAGCTGTCTGGCAACAACGCCATTGAAGCTCCCGCAAGGTATTCAGCTGGAAAACCATGGAGCCAGCTCCCCTCTGCCTCCTCCTTGGCTTTCTCCACTTTCTCTTCTTTCTTGGCTTCCTCAGGTGCCTTCTCACCTGCAGCCTTCTTGTCCTTTGCCCTGGGCTTTTTCCTTTCCTTGTGGACCTCTTCACCTTCTTCGTGGTCCTCCTCGACGCGGAGACGGAGCGGTGCTTTCTTGGGACATCTGGGTGTGAAGTCGAACAAAAGGGCAGGTGACACAGACACGAACTCGAATCAACATAGTTGTGACAGCAGGTCACTGTCTTTTCAATTCGCCGGCCTGGGGGGTATTCCAATGTGAATGCTCCGGATGAAGAAATGAAGAACGACTAACAGGGTACGTCGCTTGTACCAGTGAGACTCAGTGACAGTCATCCCCTCTAATTGCTGGTGACAGGATGTATGGTAGCCGTAGCTGTCACTTAACTTACAGGATGTATTGTAGCTGTCACAGGACGTCAAGGAGCCTCCCCCCAACCTCCAACATTGCAGAAGATGTCATCCAAAAGCACCCTCCCCCCAACTGCACATCCCTAGCCGTTTTCTTCATCCATGTAATGTGGAAGAACAGTGTGGAGTTTCTAAAGAATAGTTTTGTCCTCATAAGGAATTCAAATAGTTTCTGAAGAATGCAACATAGATCAACATAGTTTCTGAAGAATGCGAGGAACAGTTACTGAAGACGAACACAACTGAACAGCAGTTGCGAATAGTTACGGATAGTTAGTTCGTTGGTTTCAGATGAATTTTTGGAGTTTCAGAAGCGAGTGTTGAACAGCGGTGACTCCAAGCCTCCTTGGCCTCCTCCTCTTCCTGAGCGGCTGACAGAATTGGCAAATCTCTGACAAACCTCTGCAGCTGATTAGCTGCAGCTCTCCAAATAGTTGCCAAATCAACCCCTCTGTCACACATGGTCTGGATATGTCTGGATTGAGACTCCCAAGTTCTGCGACTCCTCTGGTCAAAGGAGTTCTTCCCAATGCGACTCCCTGAAAAACCCTATCAGCTGACATCTCTCTCTCTCTCTCTCTCCAAACCGAGCTACTTTCTTGGCATCCTTTCCCTTTGGCTTCTTCTGTTTCATGTCCTCGACACATCAGCTTCCAACCACACCATCGAACCAGGTGTTCCGAACTCGGAGTGGCCGTCCGGGGCAATCCAAGATACGGGCCACGGCAGTGCAACTTATGACCAACCACTCGAACTGAGACCTCCCCAGCTTGTAAGAAGAACACACGACCAAATCACTGGGCCAAAGCACAAAAAGAACAAAGACAGTACAACCAGGAGCTTCTTCTGCTTCATACTGTTCCACATACGAATCCTCAGTTTACAGTTCACAAGTTCACCTTGCGGAATTCGAGGAAATGAATCTGACAGTCTAACCAACCCAGTCCTTGTGCCCCTCCTTGTGGTGTGGCACGCTTTTATCATGCCCATGGCTCTTGGAGCCGTGCGGGTCCGAGGAAGGAGCGGCGGCACCCACCTGAGCGGTGCTGCACGGCCCTTGGGATCTCTGGTTTTCCACCAACGGCCAGTGGCAAGTTACGGACCAAACCACTGCAACTGAGGAAGGGCAAGGTGTGCCGCTCTTCCAAAAGTAGGAAGGAGTTGAAGAACATCAAGTACCCCAACAATCACCACTTCGAGACTTGTGTGTAGAATTCCTTTAACACATGCTTTGCGCCCCCACGCGCCCCAACGCACCCCCACGCACTTTTCACCTGGCCGTGGCCGCCGTGGCCCACGCGCTTTTCACCGCGGCGCCTTCAGACCGTTAAGGACCACCGCCTTGGCTGCATCCCCTGACCAGCCTAGGTTGGACGGTCAGCTTCGGCGGTGGTTCTGCGGGTTGGAATCAATGGAGTTCAAGGGATTTCAAGAGAACATCTACAGGAAACCCATGAAATTTCAGTCCCCGTGAACTATATAGGTTTCATGTCGTAGGTCTCCCTCAAAGCTGGGATTGGAAAGACAATCAGTCAAACATCATGTCACCATGTCGGCATCGTCTCCCAGCTTTGTGCAGTGTCGACCATTCCTCTTTGGCAACTTTTCTAAATCGAGATTCCTTTTTGAGATCCATTCCCTCATTCCCTACTAAGCACCAGTCAGTTTTGTGATGTCGACCACTTTTTGCAACTTTTGTGCCATCTCCGCAGGTTGGATATGGTTCGATGTCCACGACGTCGACCTCCACGGCATCTCAAATGTGGATCTCCGCATTTCAAGCTCTTGTCACTTCTCCATTCCAAGGAGGTGGATCATCCACATACTCTTAAGGGCTCTCTTTCCTGAAGCTCACAGGAGACATGCATCTTCTTACCTTTGAAATCAGGGGTGGAACGAAGCCAACTCACACTAAAGGAGTTGGAAAACAACCAATCAAGGACGCCTTGTAACCGGTTTCATACACAGCTATATCCAACCGTTGAGTGCTTGGCCAAGGCTGAAGACAGCTTGCCCGTGCAATCAACAGCGAGTTGGCATCTCTAGCGGCCACATCATGCTACATCATGCTTCCCTCGCTTGGCGGAGAGCGAGTCCTCCTCACAAGGGAATGCTTACATGGCCCACCTGAAAAGAACATGGCCCGGCCCACCCTGAAGGATGCTTCCTCCCCCCAAAAAGGACATCACTTTGTAGCCACAAATTTGTCGTACTGCGACGGACTATGACTAGGCCAAGCATCTGCATCTTCCTGATTTCTCATTATCATCACAACTCCATGTTTTAAGCACCCCTTTCATAAGGAAAACCTCCGTGACACTGCCCCTTCATGTGTATGCCTTCAGAGTTCACATTCCCCCCCTCTGCAGGAACCATGAACACATCTGTGGTCTCCCAGCCCAATTCGGAAGGTCCACAAATCATGCCCGCCACTGATTCACCTGCGACCTGCAACGAGTTCGGCAGAAATTGCTGACATCGAAACAATCCGAGTTTCTCTGACGTTGACATGTGTGGACTGGTCCAAGGTCGCCTTGTTTAGAGTCGTCCTGAGTTACTGTGTGTGAGTTTCCATGAGACAGGTATCGGTAGATTGTGAGCACCCGAAGTCCATCACTCAGCAAAGCAACGAGCCACCAAGGCCCATGTACATAGGTATTTTTTTCAATTGTTTGATCACAAGTCGATCCACGATTCTCCTCACATACAGTAAATACCATACAGCAACTCACACGATCACTGGATGTATTGTCAGCAAATACCAAATCATACTACAAATAGCGGATCCACGATTCTCCGGTCGATGGGGATCGTGGACCGTCCAGGCACCCTGAGACACTGGAGACCGGTCCTTCTTGGGAAGAATTGAGGTGTTGATTGGGTATGATATAGGCGGGATCTCCCCCCAAAAAATAGCATACAAATCTACTAACTAACAGTGAACATCAATAACATCAACTAACCAAACACATTAACTATAACGATAACCAATAGTAAAAGGATGTAAAGACGGCCCTCCGCTGGAGAAGTCGCTGTCTCCCAAACGAAGAACCTCTGCGAGCGGTGCGTCGCACAGACATCGATGGGGTTCGCCCGCAGCACCTTCTGTCTCTTCACCTCCTTCCCCTGAACGAAGGAGCCTTCGGGAGCAAAGATCACCAACCTCGACTCGGCGCGGTTGAAGGTGAAGAGATGTGTTGAAGAGCTGTCGTCCTTTTTGGAGAAGTCGCTGAACTGTCTTCCTCCCTTTTTGCCACGCCCTCTGAGCGAAGGAAATTTGACTCGCATCCTTCTCGGAACGACTGGGGAGTGGACGGTATCACCGGCACCGATGTGGCGGTGCGAAACACCCAGGTTTTGGGAGTCCGGTCTTTGCACCTTTGGGGATTTGGAGGATTTCGCTAGAGCCTGGAGGATCCCAGATAGTCTTGGATTGGAAGCCCAAAGCCCGGCCCTTGGGTGGGGCCCCCAGTCACTGCTTTTTGGATTGGAAGCTCCCCCCCCAAAGACCGTGTGCGCGGAAAACTTGTTCGTATGGAAATCCTGGCACTGACCTTCACACGCCCGAACCTGGTGGCCTTTCGAATGAATTGAACCAACAACATCCAACAACAAACAAACAATTCCCGGTGCGGCCTCGTCACTCGTGGCCTTGTCATGCCCCCTGATTGAACTCTCAACTTCCCAAACTTCTGGAGAGCGCGGTTTTTGATGGTAAGACTCTCATCCACCTGGTCGATGGTAATCGTCATGGTCCTCAATATACTGTTCCCCCCTGGCATTCATGATGGACAACCCCCTACAAACATCATGAATCCATGCTCAAAGGTGCTGAAGAGATTAAGTAATAACTTCTAGAAAAGCCGTAAGTAAGAGTGCCACAATTCCAAACAAGCACCAAACTAGGACAACTAGGGGATAGCTCCAAACCCTGGTACCGTCCGGTACTCGTACCCTGGTACTTTCCAGCCGAGAATGAATCATTGAACTATAGGATCTTCCTCCTGCATCAGTGGCCCCATGTCCAACCCAAGCATCTTCACCAGTGGTGTCAGCAGACAATTCAGTTCACCAGTGGTTCTTAGAAAAGACATGAACCTTACAATCACATCCTGGAATCTAAGAGGTGAATTCGTTGATCTCTGACCGGCTGCGAGTCCGGCTGGCTTGCCGTACAACAGCATAGCAGTGAGTCCGCGCGTAGAATCTAGAGGTGAATTCCTCTTAACAAAGACATCCCATCACCTGACACCATGCTGAGCCCATCTGCACCTGAGCCCCCACGCTGCCCTTCTTCCAGGTGCTCGTAGTGCGTCACCTCAGTGAAGCCGAAAAGCGCATCTCGTTCGTCCCGTTCTCTGAGCCGCGCCCGCGAAGCGCTCGCATAACCGGGCCTGGACCAGAAGGGGCACGCCCGTCACTGGGCTTTTGAGGGTTGCTAGTGTAAAGACCGATCGTTCGACTATCCCAGTTGGGTACTCCAGGTGACGGGTCCTAGTTCAGGTCACTTCACCTCGGTTGGAAATACCAAACTCAGCCCACTCGAACAATTCCGATTGGAAGATCTACCGAACCCTTCGGCCAGCTGGAACCCGCAAACGGACGTGTTCCGGCCGTTTCACGAGTGAACACCTCGGCGTCAACGGAAGCCACATGGCCTGACAGGTAACCTGTTGGCCAAAGAAAACACACATGGAACAAATGGTTTGCCCATATTTTCCATCGAATGGTGGGTTAGGTTAGGTCGACCCCTGCGAGCCCTGAAGGCCCTCCCACCTTTGACAGAGGTTCCCAATGAGTTGGTCTGGGGAGAAGATACCTCCCAACCTCAACCCTCCCAGAGGATATCTACCAGACCTCTGGATACCTCTCAACCTCCGGTCTGGGAGGAATTACTTGATCACTTTGGCAAGCTCTCTGTGAGAATCCTCGCGAGCTACCTGGGAGGAATTCAAATGTAATTCAAAAATCAACGACTGTCGGACGTCTCACTAGCAACAAAAAACACCAAGTGTTAACAGTTAACATGGGGCAAACCTCTGTCCCCCAAGTATCTATCTCATCAGCTGAAATGGAACGAAACAACCTGATGATTCTCTTTTCCTGAGATCTGCCTTGCAGTGGCACTGCTATGAGCGATTCCTCCTATCGCGATTCGGCCGATGTGACTTGACCTGGCGCTTGGCTTGTCCAAAAAACCAAGGCAACCCCCCCAGCAACACCTGGTCGTCGAACGCGCAGACACACACACGGCACGAAAGCGATGGAGGCTCCACACGCCTAGGTGTCCAAACCACAGGCACAGTGCCGGAGCCCGTTTCCAGCTCCACCAGGAAAGACCTGCATCTGCCCGGGCAACGACCTCCTGTAAGAAGGGAATAGACCCAAATCCATTGGTTGGGACCGTTGGGACCCGTGAAGTCTCCTATTAACATACACATACATGCCAACATCCCCCTTCCCGAAGATGGGACGATCACTGAGCGAAGAACAAAGATGCGAAACCAATTCGTGGGTTTCCACTGTTCCGATCACTGTGCTGTTCCATTGTTCTTTCGTTCTCTGCCAGCACGTGGCTGTTGGAGGCTTGGTTTTCCAAACCATCTCTACTTTGACTCACACCAGGCCGCTCGCCATTCTGGCGACGGATTCGGAATCCCGCCGGGACGCCGCGCTCCGCGAAACACGTCTCTGAGCTGGCCACCCTTTCTTCTTCTTCACGACCTCAACACTCTTGACCTTTGCCACGGTATACTTGCCTCAGCGTTCACTCATGTTCGGCCGACCCCCCCTGCCCGGCCGCCGCGGAGAACGGCCACGCAGGGCCAACACAACCTCACACTTATCCAACTGCGGAGCGGTTTCTCCAGAAAAAAGGTGAACCAAACATTGACATGTTTAGTGGGGTGTCCTCAATTTCCACAATTGTTTTTCCAATGTTTTTCATGTTATTTAAGTTTTCCGGGTAGGACTTGGGTTGGTCACCACTCCAGTCCTCCAGTCGCCTCCTAGCTAAGGCCCACCAAGTTGAATGGCAAAGAGATGGGTTTTGCAGACCATGTACTGAAGTCTATAGTGACTCCCAAATCCCTGCAAAGATCCATTGAACCCCCCCCCCAGTCCCCACGATCTTGATTTGAGAACAGCGTAGACAAGGCACCACCCTCGTTGGTGCCTCGTGTTTCTATTCACACTTGTCTCAGGCTTTGCACATCTTAGTCACTCATTTTGTCCCTAGCTTGGTAGAATATGACTGCCAGGTGGGGCGGGCTGCATCAAAGGAGTCATGTCACACGTCAGTTTCGGCTCTCCCAGTCTCTGAGGCATGGCACTGGGCTTGTCAGCTGGCTCCTGCGGAGCCGAGCGCCTCACCCTCCGTTGGTCGCTTTCGAAAGCACAACGCATGGAACATGGGGATGCCAATGACATGAGGTGCCCTCGTATTGCCTCCAAAACGAAACAAACCATCAGGTTTTGACCTGCTACTGTATGTCCTTCGTGGCTTCTGGAGCTTCGTGTTCCTTATGTCAAGGACAAATGCACTTGCTGTTGCAGTCATCCCTCGAATCACTTTGCATAAACTGCTCTGAGGTGTGTCCTTGCGTTCAAAACAAAAACTGAGTCTGATGCTCCTTCATCTTCTGCTTCGGGCTTCTCTTCTTTGGCTGCTTTGCCTGAGTTGGGATGCTTCTTGTCCTTTCCTGGGACTCCTTTGGTCTTCTTCTTTTCCGTGTGCACCTCCTGCGGTTCATCCTCATCTGCTCCCTCCTAGGACGGTCGACAGCTTCGTGAAAACAGCATTCGACAGCTGGGGTGTGCAGTATGCATCCAGATGATTTGAGCATATTTGAACAAATATCACCTGGCTATGGGTCAAAAAATCTGTGAGCTCCCTGAGCCATCAAAAGGACATAGTAACGGAGACGAACACTCAAAGAAACTTCCGGTGAACTCCTCTTTCTTAGCTCCATATATATGTCAACCTGACTCATGTGACATGGTCCTTCTCTTTCTCATCTCGCTCCGGCTCCTGAAAACCGGCGGCGGGAGCTAATGCCCTGTGCCGGATCCGACCCTCTCGACGGATGTGCACTTCCAGCGGCTGGGCACGGTTGGTGACGAGGCTGGAGAGAAAGACATGGCACCCAAATTCAAATTTCGAAGGCCGAAGGAAGTCGGAGATGATATGGATCAACTGGCTACTCAATTGAGTTCCAGCAGTTGGATTCCCACAGCCCCCACTGAAAAAGGATGTTGCCACACCCTTCTGCTCTTGAACACCTGCAAGCTTCAGGTGGCCACCCCCCCTCGTTGCGCCCTCACAGCCAAACGAAAATGCCAGGTCACTCGACCAGCTATGGGCAAGAATCTCCTCTGAAAGAAAACACATCATGTTGACCTCTGATCTCTACTGTATCTGTTTAGATTAAACGCAAGAATCCTAAAAAATGGGTTCACTAGGGTGGACCCTGTTCACTCATCAGTCGGTCAGTGAGGCCCCATGACTTCGCCCCGTTTGACCACCTCAACGCACAGTCAACACACCCGACTGCCCGGACCCCTTCGCTCCTCGGCCGGGTTCGGTCCGCCGCCCGCACCGCCAGCACCGACGTCTGCGGGTGCCGGGCATCCCGCCTGGGCGGCGTCCGTCGAGAGCGAAGATGTCCTAGACAGATGGGGATCCATATAAACCACTAAACTTGGGGATTGTGCCATCTATTCTCAAACCACAGTAAATATATAAACCACTGGGTTTCGTACCATAGACCAAATCTTGGTAGGTACACGACCGATGTTTTTGATCCCCTCAAGGCCAACTACAGCTCAAGTTTTTACAACACTATCCTGGTTTTGTTGTGTGCTCAGGGGTCAAAAGGGCAATCCGCAACATCCTGCAACTATGTACTGCTGAATGGTGAGAGAATCGACTTGATTTCTTGGTGCATCCCTAAGATGCCTCCCCTCGTGCTGGATTGGCACAAATCGACATTTAAACAGACACATCATCATACATCACTTTTCTATACTCTCGAATCACATTTGCAAGCTCGAAACCTCCTGGACGTGACATCTGCGGCCCAACACAGCGCCCAATGGAACTGGCATTGGATTCATGAAATGGACAAAACTCAAATCGCTGTGATCATGGGACCCAGGGACTTTCCAACAGACTTGGGATGTGGGGTCCAATGGTTCTCAAGCAATCAAGACAACCGATTCTTCGATCCCATCGACATGCCCGGTCGACATCGTTGCTGTGGGTGTGACTTGATGATTCCACCCCGAGTGATGCCCAAACGACTAGAATGGCCTGGGGCCGCAAACTGACAGGTATCTTCTAAATGGTCTCTCCATGCAAATGACATTGAATGTCATATAGACTCTTGATTAATGACACCCTCTTCATGTCGATTCAAGAGTCTACATGTACTTGGAAGAGATATGATATGCACATCACCCATCGTCGGCCTCTGGGTCCTCCTCCTCATCCTCCTCCGGCTCCTCGCGGGTTTTCCCCAACGTTCGAACACTCCACGGCCGGTAGCTCGAAGTTCAAAGACATGGCAACAAAGCCCTCAACTTGGAAGTAATGTAGACTCTTTATTAGTAGAACCTCCCACTTGCATTGGACATCCTCTTCATATGGGGTGTGAAATATAATCAAGCGTCTACATTACCCCATTACCCCATGTGCCCTTTTCAGTGGAACCTTTTTCGGAACCCAACCGTCCGACATATCCGAAAATGGGCCGAAAAAGGTGGTCATGTAAACATATGTAAACGATTCACAAATGACAACACCTCCATCCGACCCAAAATAGATTCTAGCCCTCTGCCTTGCAGTGTTGACGGTCATGTTGACTGTTGATCAATCAAACACTTTCCAGGACTGGAGAGTTTTCAACATCCTAATGAGGGGGGCTTTGATGAATCAACAGCCTACAAAAACAGAGCCTACAGTAACAATTAGTTCCCGTGGTGAGAAAGCTCAGAAAACATTGAGAGTGGCTCACGTTCACGATGTTTTTTTTTCGGTGACACAAGGTGAGTCGCTGAGTCGATGTGAAAAGCCTCAAATCTTGGCAGCCTCTATCCAAGGTCATCATTGTTCCAGCAAAACTGAGGATTAGATCCATTGGGGCCCACCAAGTGGCGTTTATATAGGAGCCATCACAGGCCTGCATTCTGCTCTCAAGATCATCCGAACTTCTTCCCCGTGGCGCCTCAACTTTCTCTTTCACTTCAGCCTTCTTTACATCTTTCTGGTCTTTCACCACCTCAAAAAAGGGACTCTTGTTGGTCGTTTTCTTTCAAACGACTATTTCTTTTGTGGGCACACCCTCGTGAATACAAGGTGGGATGTTGGCAAGTCCGTCCTGGATTTTTTTATTCTCTCACTCACTCGAATCTCGAGCATGTTCTGTGGCAAGCTATTTTCGCGGGCCACACAACACTAAAATACAATCGCGGAGACCAAAAATGTGGCAGACGGAGCGAGCCGAGCGAACGCGCCACCCAGTCCGTCGCAGAAACATTGCCCCAACCCGGCAACAAACCCCGCAGACACCTGACACCGCGCCGCCAAGTAGCAAACAGAACACGCACACAAGGCAGACAACACACAACGTCCGGAGCGTCCAACGAATCAACCCATCTACCATCAACCTACACAGGCGGAAGGGTGCCGGAGTCAGAAACCCACTGCCAGAATAGTTCCAGCCAAGAAATCTCCCAACACTCCTCATCAACTGTAGAAAGCGACCAACGGAGTGTAGCCAACCAACCCGACAAATTACACAGAAAACGCAAATGAAAACCAGCCTGGAGAATCAAAGGAGAAGGAACCCACTCAACTTCACCAACCTCGACAGAAAAGGGGCGACCAGCCTCCGACCGAACCGGAGGCATCTTAATCACGGCAAATTGCGCAGCATCCAGATGGAAACGTTGCAGAATTGGCTTCCAACACCGCCGCCATGCAACACGTTGCACAACTGTTCGGTAGTGAGCAAGCTTCTCGTAAGCATTCCGCAGTAATGACTTGGCAACCTGATCAGCCCAGGCATTGCCTAACACAAGAACACGAGCCGCACCTGAAACCGTCGCAGGGTCCAGATGTGCCGGGATCCAGTGAATTGAGCTAGCCTCAAGGTCAACGCCATCGAGCGCCTCCCAAAACCGAAGCCAAAGATCCCCATTCTTTTCTGGACAAGGGCAATCACCGCCATAACGAAGCTTTGCGGACAAAGTGCAGACAATCACTAAACAACACGAAGCGAGTGTATAACTGTACCGCAACCAAGCCAGCATAGATCTCTGCACGCGGAACAGACTGCTGGGAAGTAGGCAGAAAACCACTAAAGGCAATACGAAACCCATGGACATCATCCAATTCGACAACAGCGGAGGCACCCCAATGCAACACAGAATCCTGCGGGAAAAGACGTGAGCCGTCTGTGAACAAAAGCGCCGCCTGCTGGACTCGACAACGCTCCACAGTCACACACTCGTGTGCATCAAGCTCTGCTTGCCACACCCGCAAACCCTCGATCTCAGGCCACAGGCCAAAGCACGCCGTGACCTGCGGGACTTCCCGAGGACACTGCGCCAAAAGAGGATCCCGCTTCCGCAACTGTTCCAAAGCAGCACAGTGGTAAACACGATGGGGACGGTTATCAGGATCGAGACCGCAAAGTGGACAAGTCCCATCACCAGCACTAAAATGTTTCGTAGCGTCCGCCGTAAAGTGCCTGCCAACCACAAGCTGAGCGAGCAACGCCTGTTCGCTCGGGAGAAGCGACCTGGAAGGACGTGAAGCTTCAATGTCAAGAGACTCAAGACCTTCAAGCCCCTTCCGCATAGCTACCCGTTGAACCACGTGGTCCGCCCATGTGCTGAGCAGTAAGGTCTCAATGTGCAGGATGGAGGACAACCGTAGATCAAAAGAACGACCCTGGCAATCCACAAACGTCTCCTGCATCCGACGAGACCAACCAAGGGCGCCCAAAGTTCTGACCAACTGCCTGGTCGTTCCCTGAAACCTCCCCCTGGACCGTTCAAGGCACTCCAAGGAAATGTGACCGTAACCAGGAAAGTCGCGGCGAATCTGACGATACAACCTGATTCGACTCAACAAAACGACCCATTGTGGATCCACCACCTGAGAGGCCCCAACCGAAGCTGCGAGCCAAGGATTGACCCCGCTACCAGACAAGCCGACCGCCTTAACTGCCTGAGTCCGAAGGCGTCGAAAGGTAGATACAGGCATAACCGTAGCCTCAGCCGCATGTAACGCCGCCGGGAACGCACCCCGAAGGACCAACTGCGTCCTGAGGACTCGAGAGACCGGCAACGCACGAATCCTCAAAAAACGAGCATGACACTGCCTGACACGCGTGTTGCGAACCTTTGCAGCGCGACGATAACAATATGCCACATCAGCGCCCAATACCCGGGCAGACAACAGGACCGGAATACCCTGGCCACGAAAACGCAGGGAACGCAACTGCTTACGCCCAGCCGGCGACAAGGACCACAACCAACACATCCATGACACGAAGGATATGATCCACCAGCGGAGGAAGGCGGTCAAAGTGATCGAGTAAAACCTCCCAATTATCAGCGTACGTGAGTACCAGAACATCCGCATCAAACCGATGGACAATGGCCCGGAACAAAATAGCCAATACGTACACGCCGACGACTGACAAAGGGTCTCCCTCAGGGATGCCGGTGGTAGCGCATTCATCACCATAGACCCAGCCTCCGACCAACACTTGCCGTCTCAAGCAAGCCAAAGCTTTGAACCAAGCCTGAACCACAGGACCTGGAAAACCCAAGCGCCGCAACAGACCACGCAGGAGCCCACGATGAACAACATTAAAAGCTTTCAGAATGTCAAGAACAAAACCGGAGCACGGTCTTCTGGCCGCAACGAAATGATCAATCAAATCAAGTTCAAGACCCCAAAGACAACGTGAGCGCACTGTCTCAGAAGCAAGTGATTCAGCATGCCGCACCATAGCAGCCGTGCGCATTTTGCTCCACACGCGGTACAATAGACCAGCCACACTAATCGGGCGAATCAAATCCCATGTGACAGGGCCACTCGGGACTTTGCGCAACAGAACAACCAGCCAGATGCAAAGCAGCTTAGGCCAAGAGCCGTCCGCCTCAACCCAAGAAAAGATCCGCAGCAAAGGTTGCGCAAGAGGAGGCGGCAACAGAGCCAAGTCAGCCTGAGAGAACCCGTCTACACCAGGCATAGTATGATGTTTGGTACGAGAAACTGCACGGTGCCAATCATCGAATGTAAGTGGAGATGGAGGAGCCTCATCCCGTTCTGGAATCAAGTCAAGCAATGCCCGATGTTCAACCGTAAGGGACTCCGCATCATCACGCTGCCAATATCGATTCCACCCAGACAAGAAATGGGGGGCCCAATCCTGCGGGTCAGCACTGGAGACATCAAGATACAGACTAGCTGCTTCACGCCTTGTCAAACGAGCGTCCAACTGAATGAAAGGGGCCTCCACGGCACGAATGACAACACGTCTCAAACCATCCAGGACCTGCCCAACAGGAAGGCCGACCACCGACTGGACTTTGATCCACTCAAGACCAAGGGGAGACCAACGTTGTGCTGCAAGCAAGACATGCGTACGAATAGTAACCGCTGTAATTGCATCCGGTTGCTCATCACTAATTAGCCGAAAGGGTAAAGAGCCACCTTGATTCTTCCAATTTTCTTCAAGGTCCGCAACAAACATCCGTTTCTTTTTGCACTCAAGCTGGCGACATAGATCCTGAAGCGCCGACTCAAGGAAGGAACCAACCTCACGCAACCAATGCGCCCCAGGGACGGCAGACGGGACAAAATAACCGCGAACCTGCAGAAAGTTCCGAAAGGAATGACCAAAACCAGGCGAAGCCAAAACAGCGCGCCACAAAGCACCAACGCGTGCCAGATCACCGGTCAACATTCCACGCACTTCCATAGCTTCAAGCAACTTCAACAGAGCCTTGAGCCGACGCACCTGCCGGAGCCAGCGCCTCTGCTGAAGCGTAAGAGAAAGAAGTGGAGACGCCACATCCCCAGGCCGACCAAAACGAACTCGAGGCGGGGCAAGGCTCATGGCAACTGGGCCGTCCGTAGAACACCGACCTACAAAAGCACGCCGCGTCTGGCCATCGACCTCAGCAGCATCACAAACAACCTGCTCAACGGTTGAAGCCCACGACAACAAGGCTTCATCGGGCCGGTGTGCAGCAAGGCTTGTGCGTACCGACTCCGCCAACTTGGGCAACACCTCACCACCTAGGCAGGACAATCGCTCCACGTCTGGTACCAGGTCAGCTAACGGCTGGGGTCGAAGCCATCGGAGAACAGTCGGATTCGCCCTGGGAAATTGTACATCCACAACCAGAACCGCATGTTTGTCCAAGTCAAAAGGATGACGCACTTCCACTGGCCCCAGAAAGCGCTGCACTTCTGTATTTCCAAAAGCAAAGGAATGACGGGTCGCACCTGCACACGTGGGTTCCAGAGGTGACCCTGTGCGTTCCGACCACAAGGCTGCCAGATCAGCAAAGCCATAATTCGATCCCAACAAGCGAACAGCCTCGAAGGAATCTGCCGGACAGTTCCAGTCGCCAACTACAAGCACAGGACCCATCAACCGTTCTGCCAGCAACGCTGCCGCAGCAACGATGCGGCAGTTGGAGTCTTACTTCAAAGAACCCAAAACCGCGTTGGGCGCAAGATACGTAACAATCACATGTACTGGAATATCCCAGGCCTGCACCGTGACATGGAGCAAACGACAGGGCTCCCAGACTTCCGCAGAGACCAAAACAGTTTCTCGAGAGAAGACCGGAAACCTCGAGACAACAGCAACACCCTTGGACAATCCTCGCAAACTCCCCACGGGATTGTCAACCCGAAACTTATCAGGAACCGGCCGCCCCAAGGCACAACGAAAACCAAGACGCTTAAACGAAGACCGAATAACCCTCGAGGCCCGAGCCGTATGCGAAGTCTCACTAAAGCAACCCACGTCAACCTGCCAACCTTCAAACACATCCTCTTTCCCCAGAAGTTGCGTAGGGTTGGCAACAGCAAACTTCAGGGGTGCCCCTCACCAGCCTTTTCAACAGCCCTGCACTTCGAAGAATGGCCTAACAAATCCTGCAGAGACTTCAATCGGTCCGCTGTAACCTTCTCCGAAGCCTGCATCATTTCAGACTGACGACGAATGACATCTGCAAGTTGAGAATCCTGACGCTTCTCAAAATTTTGAAAAGCCTGCCCCAAGGACGACACCGTAGAGGAAAGCTGCGACACGCCGTGCTCCAATTGTGCAGTCCGGGAAGAGATAACGTCCAAGCGTAGGCCTTGCTGTTTGTCTTGCTCCTTCACATCACGCTGCAGAGTGGCCAGTTGGCTTTCCAGTGACGACAACCGAGTCTCATGCACCGAAGACACCGCGCCAGAACCAACTGGTGGCAATGTCGCCGGCACAACCCCGACTGCAACCTTCTTCAGTGTCGCCGACGGTAGTTGCCCCGCCACAATAGCTGACGAGGGGATGTCATCTTCTAAAAATCAGGACACTAACGCCATCAAGTTGGAAAGCACGTGCAGGTGGCGGAGCGGATGCTCGCACCAACCAAGTCTGCACTCCTGTTGACTTAATCACTTTTGCCTTCCAATGAAATTCCTTCAACACAGATTTCAGCCGAGACCTATCAACAGAGAGTGGCACCCCCATCACAAAGAAGCGCCGCGGGCCATCAACTTCGCTGTCTGAACTCTGTGGGGCTCCAGGTGTGAAAAGCTCCTTTGCAGCCTGATAGTGAGCCAATGGCGCCCGAATGCCAAAACCCTGCTTCGCCTTAACCAAGCCAGCGTGTTGAGGGAAATCCCGAAGCTTCACCAGCGCCTCAGAACATTGTAGTCCTCCAACAGGGATAACCTTATAACGTTTGTCCGGACCGCGGGAAGCATCATGCGGGTTGCAAAAGAAGCCAGCTCGACCAGAGAACCGGAGCAATTCCAGAAGACGGTCATCAGGAAACTTCATGAAGCCGTGATAATAATCAGCCTGAGTTTCGGGACACTTCTTTCCCTTGCAAAACCAACCCGTCGACCAGACCTCCTGAATCAGGAAATGAGATTCCAAACCAAGGTTTTTCAAATATGCACGGATAGTCATAGGTTTCGGTAGCTCCTGCGCCAACTTAACCACAACCTGGAAAGTCAAGGTAGTAACCTTAGCCGCATTGTCATCTTTGGCAGACACAGAGACCTGTTTCGGGATGGCAAGCTGAACATCACCTGTCTGGAACAGGGCTGCCGTAGCCGCTGCAGGCCTTCCACCAACCCGCACCGGCACAACCAAGGAAGTAACTTTGTCTTGTGCCCACGCAGACAATCCTTGCAACTCACCAATGACAAGAAGGGCTGAAGCTTCTTCGCTAAATGTCCATTGCGCAATGGTTTGTAAGAAGCCTGCCGCATCGGCAGCTTGACATACACAAATGCCCGGTCGACCAGCAAACAAATCGTCAAATTGAGATTTCTCCAGGAGCCTGATCATCAACTGCAAAATAAGACAAGTCAACCTCGATCCTTTGAACGCTATCGGCGGAACCAGCCGCGCCTGAACCATCAACCGGTTTCTTTTTCCAAGGATCGTTATCAACAAGCAAATCCTTACCTCTTCGAGCCCGATCGGCAAGGGGAATGAGTACAAGCCCAACCTCGGTGGCAATGTTCTTCACTTTATACCAAGGATCCTTTGATTTCACGGCCTCCGCAACACGATCAAGTCCAGCCCGTTCCACAAGCGTAGATGCTTTGGGAGCTGCGTCGGATGCGCGCACCCCACGCTCTTTCAGCAGATCCGCAAGCGTCGCTTCAACGCCAACTAAGGATGGTGCCCCGCTACGCAGTGGGTAAATTCGGCCTCGCATGACTCACAACTTATCCGCTAGGCAGACCGGGAGAGCGCCTTCAACGAAACGACCGTCGACGTGCAGATGAACATGGGCCCGACCAGCGAAACAAAAAAAAACCTAAAAACTGCTGAACCTGGGTAACAGACATCAAAGGATGGAAACAAAAGAAGCCAAAGGGTTCGACCAGATATTTCACCGGACGAAAGAAGACCTGAAAGACACCCGCGCTTGCAGCAGCATGCAGTGGTACATACTCTTTGCCAATGGCGTCCCAAAACTTCCAAACCTGCCCACTCATATGATAAGGAAAAACCTCATCCAAGACTTGCGCAAAAGATTTCCCACGCCATTCAACCGTCACACGACGATCACGCTCACACAAGAGGACAACCTGCTGAAGATCTTCGACCAGTGACCCATGCAGAGAAAAGGTATTGGTACCTGAAGAGAAGCCAATCGACACATCACGACGAAGCCCAATCTGAGCCAACGCATGTTTTCTCGCAGACAGAGGAAAAAGTAACACAATGTCACCAACCGTCCACCAAGGTTGACTGCGCAGCAACGCGGATTCCAGACGCAAACAACCCAATCGAAAGAAAGGGTAAAAATAAATCACATCCTCACGCAGAAAACACTGCACCTCAGCAACCGGCCATGCAGCTCCATAAGGTAACAGGTCACAACGCTGGTGAAAAAGTCCATCTTTCGCCGCACCGTAACCTGTCAGCGGGAGGGCGCCACTCACCCACAACATACCAACATGGCTTTCCCAAGGCATGAGATCAATGTGGAGTCCCCCAAGTCTTAAGAAGGTCAACCGAGCGTCCGACACCCTCTCAAAACACATCAACGGCCGTTGTCCATAGAGAAGGGCAAGTAAGTGAACCTCAAATTCGACACCAAGGAAAGCATCCTTCGGCCAATTAGCTTGGATAACTGAGTTCACAATAATTACGAAGACAGACGCAGGAGCAACCGCATTGCCAATCGCTTTCATTGCACGAGCAGGAGTAGCAGGCAAAACAACGTCAACTCTAAAACCAAAGAGCCTCGCGGCCTCAAAGTGGTCCAACTAACGCACCTGCCCTTCCGTGTCCTGAACCAAAAAGGTGAGCAAGCCTTTACCAAGTAGCAGATCAACCGGCAATAGGTGTTGCGACCTATAAGCTGCCAAAAGGGTAGGGAAAGAATCCTCAACAACCCTGGCTTGCAACACCGAGTTGCCATCAATGTCATCCTTGCCTCGACCTGCAAGTTCTTTTGCCCATTCAAGGGGCAACAAACGTAGATCCTGGAGACGGTCAAGAGCAACATCTGGAATAGCTGTGTCCAAACGCCCCTTCCCATCACTAAGACCCAAACCGAGACGAGACCGAAACGTCTTAAAATCAACGTGAAAGGAGACCGCATCAACCTTGCGAGGACTTTGCGCAAGGAACACCCGAAGCCCTTTCATCGGCGCCACCATAGCAAGGTCATGAGTAAGCACTTGCAGTGTGTGCCCACCCACTAACTGTGCAAAACCTTCAACAACCGCAAAATGTGGGTGATTCCGCAGCCCATAGACATTTTCTCCAATAGCCAAGCCATTGTGCGACACGCCTAGCAAAGCAAGCAGTCTAAAAGCCTGAAGCATTTTCAATCCTTCATCCGATTCCAGTCCTTGCGCGTAACCGGCACGACTCCATGATGGACAAGGGGAACTCCAAAAACCCACATCAAAAGGAGCAACCAGAGAAACCTTATACCATGTTTCGTCAAAAACGTCCGCACAAAGGGCAAAATCTGTCTCTGCCACGATTGGGTCCAACTGGTCAGGAAAAATCAGAGGGACACCACCGGAAGTAGCCAAAGCCAAAGCTGTACCTTTGTCCCATTCAACCGAAACGAATGAAACCGGCCAGGCAGACTTTACACCATCCTGCCAACCTCCGATACCTGCAAACAGGTCCAAAGCTCTTGAGAAGCCAAATTCATCCTGCACCCTAGTCAACACCGTACGACCAGGAACCGAAGAGAGGACAAGGACTCCACACCCTGACAATGCAAGACGAAGAAAAAGGGCCCGAACACGGGAGAGAGCGGTCGGAAACCAAGCGTGCCATTCTTCAGAGAGACACAACCAGACCTGCCCATCATGTGGCTCTTTCTTAACAACCGAGACTTCCCACATATACTGTGAACGACGACCGTGCGCAATCAGATCAACATGGACAAAATCTCCAGTTGAGGTCTTGCTGTCGAAGTCATGGGGCATATCAGTCAAAAGGCGGATCATATGTTGACGAACCCGCTCAGAAACCTCAACCGCCCATGAAGTTGTACGAAGTTTGGTAGACCAATACTCATACACAACATTCAAAGCACCCCATGAAGATGAGACAGAAAGTCTCGCTTGTGCAGGGATTTTCCATGGCCCAAAACCCAAAACAAAACAAACCTTTTCCGGCTCTCCTTGATAAGAGACCCACAGTTCTGCAATCCAACCTCCTTCGACACAAGGACCCAATGGCCCTCCAACAACAAATGGGATGTCGAAAACCGGAATCGAGACCATGTTGCCCTCGAAGTCCCTCAATACGACGTCATCAAACCCCGGCCTTTGAGCTTCTTGTTGATCACCAATTGAGTGTAGTCCTGCACCAACGCCAGTCCTAGGCACAACCGCACTTCTGCCATTACCTGAGACCTCCTGACACCAGTCATGAAGACTGAATGGAATCGTCGGGGAGACCGCAAGGCAGTTGGGGATAGATTGGTTACAACCCATCAGCTCCAAGACCGGCCGGGGCGTAACCAAATCTTTGGAGACCTCCTGAAGTGACCATTCACACCCACCGAAATCCGAGCATCCAAGACCAGGGACACCCAGAGGGAAAGCCGGAAGACCATCGTCCCGGCGGAAAAAGGGAAACCAAAAGGGTCATCAACCGCCCTCACTGAATCACACCTCAGCATGTATTCCAGGCTCGCTCCGCCTGCAATCTTGTGAGACGAAGTGAAACGATCCGATCCCCGGCTCTCAGTAGTCCTAGCCACGGTCGTAGTTGCCCTAGCCAGGAGACTCCCGCCAGCACCTTCATCATCTCCATGAGGCATTCGCGAGGAGGTCAAAACACCCGACGAAGGAGGAGAAACAGAAGCTGCCGCGGCTTCCAAGGTCACCCTACTGTTCCTTCAGGCTGGTGATATAGCCGTCCCGAAGGCACCAAAACACGTCGGTCACTGGCATCATGCTCAGGCCCATGCGTTGGTTCAGCCACACTTTCAAGTGAACGTGGAGGAGCCAAGAGGCCCGACTTCGGGGTAATTCCAGGCAAGGTCGCATCGTCAGCAACTGCTGCCACTCGCTTGTTCCGCGGCACCGGCGTGGCTTTCGGAGGAGTAACTGGCCTTTTAGCCAATCTGTCCCGCCGAGGCTGCTCGCCTGAAGACAACCGATGTGAGTCATCAGACAACCGAGAAGAAACAGCAGCACGCCCCCTGGACAACCGTTCCAACCGATGTTGTGAGTCATCAGACAACCGAGAAGAAATGGTAGCACGCTCCCTGGGTTCCAACCTACTGTGTGAAGCATGTGACAACCGAGGAGAAACAGCAGCAGTCTCCCTGGACACCCGTTCCAACCGAACGTGTGAGTCACGACAACCGAGGAGAAGAAGTAGCAGTCTCCCTGGACAACCGTTCCTGACGAGGATCCAAAACTTCAACCGGGCGCTCAGACTTGCACAAAGGGCAGCATGTCTTCTTAGCAAAGACCAATCGCCGACTGTTCACGCATTGCTGATTCGGGCAAGGCCAGTCGCCGTGCAGGGCAGACGTTGAAGCCAATCCACTACGCTCAGCATTCAGTACTCTATCTTCCGTTGTCCCATAGCCCATCTTGCGGTCCATCTCATTCATCGCCCTCGCATAGTCAGTCGCAGAAAGTGGATAAACACTTTCAAACCGACGCCTCTGACGAGGCCGTTGAACCTGAGCTTCAGCTTCTGGTTCTTGGAGGCCACTGTCAGGAAACCAAGTCACCACGTTGGCACAGACCGAGGGCAAGCACCACACCGGGGTCAAAGCAACCATTTCATGTGCACCGGCATCTTGGACAGGAGACTTCGCCTGTGCTCGGCGCCTTCTTCGACCTCTATGGGGTCTTTCCGGCTCAAGAGGAAGCGCAAGGTCTGGCTCACGCACCTGCACAGGCACAACGCGACCCGGAGGACCTTCAGTTAACGTTTCAAGAACACTCAAGGTAGGGTCGAGACTTTCCCTCATAGTTTGTAAGCCTGTCAAGACCTCCTCTTGAAGCAGGGCACGATCAAAAAGCGAAGTCCCGCTCGACCTATACGGATACAGTTCCTCACCGGTCATCGCGAAGACCGTGCTACGATCGACAACAGGCAGGCCCTCCAAGAACTGCAGGAAAGCAACAACCTCAGGTGAAGAACGTAATCGGTTCGATTGTTCCTGCTCAACCTGATAGGACGCAAGAGCTACCAAAGCACTGTTGGCACCAAGACCTGACAACAACCGAAGCTGCCGGACATACTGCTGCAAAAGCTCCAAACCCACAGGACCAAATGCACCAGCGATGCGCGACTGCCACATCGTCAATCCATCGTGCCATGTCACCATATCAAACCTTCTCAGACCGTTAGTCGCAGAGTCTAGCCTTGCCAGCTGAGAGGCCGTCTGAGCCCAGACTTCCTGGATTTTCAAGTTGCAAAATGGTTATATGCCGTCTCAAAGACTCCGGCCCTTTTTATCAATCATGCAGTTTCAATAGGTGAGCATCCTGCCTCTGGGAACTTGCTCAAACATCGGTTTATATAATTAGATGTATGTATGTATGTATGTATGGATGCATGCATATATATATATATAGAATATGGATGAGTATGATAGGGATCCAACAACTACAACCCTTCATGAAAGCTGTTTTTATGCGGATTTGTTGGAGTACCCAACACGGCAGCAGAAAGCGAGGTGAAAGCCAAGGACCCTCAGATCCAAACCGAAACCAATAAACTTGGAAATGGAGCCTCCCCCCTCATGCTCTCGACCCTTCTCAATCTGTGTCGTCACATCGGCATATATCGACTTCAAACATGTCGTCAGCCAAATGGACCCGCCTGCAGGTTCAACTTCGCAGCTTCGGCCAGCTCACCTTCCTTTCTCTGCTTCGCTTTCGCCAACTGCTCGTCCGACAAGTGCTTCCTCGGACGAGAAACGTGGTTGGAGTGAGACCGGCCCCGGTCTCAAGCGGCCTGGCACATGCAAGTATATCACATATGAAAGAAGCTACGAACGGGGCTCCTGGCCTTACTACTCGGAACGATCGGACGCTGACGGGGCGAAACTGGCATCGCTACGAGGAAGAAAGCAAGAGGACGCTACAAGTAGGGGCTGTATGCCAGCAGATTTGGGTGGTGTTGGGACCTTCATAGACACCAAAATGGGCAACACCTGCCCCTTGGCACCCCTGGTTGGCATGTCGTCTCCTGATGTTTGTTCCAAGAGATTTTTGTGGGAACTGGCCTCCGCGATCCTGTGATGAGAGGATAGGCTTGCGACCCTGAAGAGGATAGGCTGTCTAGAACTCTTTCTCACCATCTTGAGTACTTTCATGTACTTTCTATGGAAGAACGACACTCCCCTACTGGGGTCTTTCTCTACTCTTGTTCATGGTCTGAGCAACCTCAACTCCTCCAAAACCTTCGTCAAACAATCCAGGCACCAATGCCCACCCCTCTCAGCAGCCATCTGTTGTATGTCATCCCTGGGGGACGGGGCAGTCACGCGTCTTCGTTAAAGAAGCGTCTGGAACTTCAAACAAGGAACATATTTGGCTGTGGGTTATGGCACCGCGGATCAAATGAACAGATGTCCTCTTTTTCAGAGATGTCAACCCACCAGAGTTCGTGGCGCCAGGTTTTGACCCACAGCCACCCCTGGAACTGGTTGGTGGCCCTTAGATCCCTTAGTCTCCCTTCCCAACATCGTGCCCCTCCAAGCACCCCTCCCCTCCGCCGCTTCAGCGAGCGCGTCCGCGCGTGCCACCAGGCATCGCACGCTTCTTGGCTCGCTCCTCACGGCGCTTCTGCTCCATGCGCTCGACCTCCTCTTGCCGTTCTTCCAGCTGTCGGAGCACCTTGTCCCGGTAGCCGTCGAAGTCCTTCTCCTCGGAACGAACGGTGTTGAACGGCCCGTTGAACGGGGGATGAGGATGCCGGTCGCCCCCTCACCAGTGGGTGAGAAACCCGAAGATGCACTTACTGTTCTTTGAAGAACAAGAATCCACAAACCAAATTGAACCTGTGTATAATGAACAGCGGGACCCTCCAAGTGAGTCTATGAACGACCCCTTCAATTATGGGTCTCATTTGGGCACCGCTGTCACTAGGAACTTGGGTCTGGAATGGTCTCAACCCTCCCTTTCGAATCACCAAACGGCCCAATGAATTCTCAAGCCAAGTCTCAAAGCGGTAGCAGCCGCCATCTTCACAGACCCAAAGCTCACAGTCGACCTCCGTGATGAGCCGCGCATCGTGGCTCACCAGCACCAAGCCACCATTGAAATTGGAAATGGCCGTGGTCAAAGCCTCCACCGATTCGATGTCCAGGTGATTTGTGGGTTCCTGAGTGGTCCAGGCGTGGACGCTTTGGGCTCCCAAGTGGCCAAAAGAACCCCCCAAGTCTTCGCGAGTTCGGAGCGTCCGAACGTTGAACGAAGCACACAAATCCAAAAATGACATCATCCTCGGTATGACAAACCCGTCGTGGGCACCCGTCGTGGACAAAGCCGGCCACACCCATTTTTGAGTGCATGAGTGTATGATAGTGTATGGGTCCAAATCGGTTTCCATTCACATCATCCTTGTACACTCCAGCTCGAACATGGAAGTGGAGAACACCTTGTTTGTGAAGGAAAGTAGTCTTCCTTTCTGGACTATGCCATCCACTTCTACGTGATCTGTTCGTCAGAGTGTACCATCATGTATTGTAGACTCTTGATTAATAACCCCTCCAGTTGAATTGAAACACCTCTTCACATGGGGGGTTTATGAATCAAGAGTCCACATTACCATCTTTTACCAGGTCTCATCAAGGATAATGATGTGAGGCTCCATGAGCATCAAAGCTGCAAAAGCCACGCGAGCCTTTTGACCACCCGACAAGTTCCCAATCTTCGTGAAGTGTGAGCCACCCGGCAAGCCGAACTGACCCAGCACGGCGCGTGCATTCTCGGGCGTCTTCAGGTTGAAGGCATCCTTCAAATAGTCCACACCCGTCTTGTCCAAGGGCAAAAGCTCTTCGAAGTGCTGGTGATACTGCTTCACTCGAATTCCTTTGGACACTGAGACCTCACCAGGTCCAAAGGACTCCGTGACCGAAACGAGTGCTGAGTCGATGGACCCGATGCGGGAGGCATAGGTCTACCACCCCATGAGGTTTTGGCGGACCAGTGGAGGCTTCAAGTAAGATGAAAAAAACACCAACCTCTCTAAAGATTTCTCTGACCCTTGGCACCTCAATTTCTCTAACCCTTGATGTTACGCCCCTCTCCATACCATGTCAAAAGGTATGGAGAATGTCACACCTGAGCTTACATCCCCCTGGCCATGTCGGGTAAACACTGAACGATCGGCCCCCCCTCTTCCACCCGCACTGACCAGCACCAAACCCGACCCTCACAGGTCACCAATGCTTCGACCCCTTAGGGGCCCAAGGTTGGCTCTCAAGTCTCGGCTCCGTCGTCCTCCGTTTGAACCACCGGGAGAGCCGGGAGCGCCTCGCCGAGGCAGGGCTCCAACTGTTGCATCATCAAATTGAGGATCGTGGACTTCCCTGCGCCGTTGGGCCCCACGATGGCGATGCGACTGCCACAGTCCACACCGATTTCCACCTCCTCCAAGAGCCAAGGCTCCTCACTCGGCCATTGATTTGGCGCGAAGGGTGGCCCAAAAAGGAGCATCATCAGTTGGTTCTTGTTTGGGGGGTGTCCTTTTGCGGGTGAACAAAGGATTCAAAGGTTTTGAACTTTGAATGACCCGATGTTGGTACCAACCATGGATCAAACCAACAACATGGGCTTGGACTTCTTTTTCACCGAACCACTCTGGGTGCAGTACTAAGACCTTCATGACTCTTCACAGCTCTTCACGCTCCAAGCTACGTCCCACATGTCTTTGAAACCAGTGCCCCAACCAAGCGGCCGGGCCCAACGCTCCCCCCCTCTTTCTCCCGTTCACGCTTTCTCAACGCTCTCCTTGCCGTCGTAGCTAAAGGCCACCTCCGAGACGTTGAGACCTAAGGTTCGGTCCATGCCGTGACCTTTGAACTTGAACTTCACGATGTAGTCCTCCGCCGCCGCCGGGACACGACGCGAGGCGAGGCCGACACCACGACGGACGCGGGCGACGCGACGAGGCGTCGCGGGTCACGAGACGCAGGTCACGGTGTACGAACCGCCGCGGGCGGGGCGTCACCCGGACGAGCCGGTGGGTGGGTGGATGGACTGTGGGAGCGAGGAAGCGCCCCCGGACGAAGAGGAAGGAAGGACGACGAAGAGAGAGGACGGAGGCACGAGCGTCTTTTTTTGCTGTGACAGGTCATGGGTTTCACACGTGACACACACGTAACAGAGAGAGCTCGGAGTTAGCACCATTCCGGGTGTTCCCAAAAAATGGAGTTAGCACTTTAAGGTAATTACTGCGTTAGAGGACCTGTCAAATCTCACCTGAAAACAGTACCACACCACACACACACACTCGAGATCACACACACAGCTAGCCACCACTCCTTGCGCTGTTCGTCCAGAGAGCTCAACTTAAACTTCTCCTTGACCTTCGCTTCGGCTTCTTCCTCCACGGCCGGTCGCGTCGTTTTCGTGCGTCGGGTCATGGAGTCCATCCCTTCGAGTCAGGGAGTCCTTTGGAGTGCCTAAAAATCGTCCAAATAGAACAGGGAAGATGTCCCTTAGAAAAAGAAACCACAAAGGAAGAAAGAACGAGCAAATTCAGAAGCAAAATACATTTTGCATCATTTTGCTAAGAGCATCATTTTTGGATCTTAGGTCCCCCAAATCGCCAGTGGATTCAGTCTGTTCTGGTCTCGTGACCACGACCACCAGGCTGCCTTGGTCATCCCCTTCTTCTTCAAAGCCTTCAGCTCATCCTGGAAGCTTGGGAGACTTGGGAGTATGGATATGTATGAATGGCAGGCCTGTATCCATGATCCTCCCTGGTTCTCAATCCGTGTGATTCGCCTTGGGGACCGGAGACTACTGTGACTTTAAGTGTCCAGAGGGACTAGACTATCGATGAACATCGATACTTTCTGCTAGTTGGTGGCCATGTTGCTACGTATCTCCAAGTCCTGCCATGGTCTTCTTCAGCAACGAACTTGCACTCTGACACTCCACAAAACAAAGACATACCAAAACAAAGACATACCACGATCGTGCGAGATCGCAAGAGCGCGAGAACGCATATTGTCTCCACGGCGTAGGCGATGAACATGAACATGAAATTCTTGTCACACTGAAACTAGGGGATTCTGGTTGTCTCAGAGATCACGGAGCTTCGCGTGTTCGCGTCTGTCCAAGTTCTAGCTACGCTCCTGCTGCTTCTTGTATTCTTTGTCCATGGTCGCTCTCTGCTGCTCGTGCATCTTCTTGAAGGCAGTGTAGTCGCCGCGATAGTGAATCAGCTTCTTGTCCTCACTACGTCGTCGTGAAGAAGTGAGGAGCGAGCACGAGACGTCAGACATCGTCTATATAGTCGAATGGTCGAAGGAATTTCGATGGAATAGACTACTTGGGAGGGCAAGCCCCATTTTGTTGGGGCTGTAGGTGTTGATCCATCCGGCTCCAGGTGTTGATCCTGCTCCAGGCGTTGATCCATCCCCACATTAATTCATCTTTACCGACCAATTTGTACCAAACATTTGGGGAGAATGCGACGATTCTCGGTCTCGGGAGGTCTGCCGAATTCCGACCAACAGCCAACCCCCTCCTCCAGGTGCAGAATGTCTGTACCTGAAGCAGGGGAGCATGAGGTATATGTGGCATGTGTTTTCGGTTTCCCGATGCATAACTCACTCAGCAATTTTTCGTCCGCAGCTGGTTGAGTGAGTGCAGTGGGCAAAGGATGGTGAAGCTGCATCTGCAACTCTGAAGTGTCTGCTCTGGAGAGCTGAAGCTTGGGCTTGCCGTGGACGGGGAGCTACACAAAACATCCATCAGCATCCTCTTTTCAATCCAAAGGCCCATTGCCCCCAAAAATCCTCCAATCCAACCTGCAAAATCTTCAGCATCCCTTAAAGATTTTGCAGATTGGATTATAGAGGATTTTCTAGGGCCAATGACATTCTCCATGTGTTTTTTTTCTGCCCCAATCCTCTGCTTTGGTGCTTGGGTCCTTCCTTTTCTTCACTCCACCAGTGGGTTGGCGAGGAAAAAACACGAACCTTTGTGGATGTTTTGGGACATCTTTGCTGCAGTTTCTGGACCCGAACCTTGCGGAGAGAAACTTTTTGGGGGTATTCCGGGACACTTGTACACACCCATCTTCTGCCATGGGTGCAAATATTGTCCAGAAAGTCGGCATCGTGGGACACCACCACCACGGCATGTGGATACTGCTCCGAGAGGTAGTTGTCCAACCACAAGACCTGATGAAAGGCTTCAAGAATGGTAAAAAGAACATCAGCTAGTTCGGGCAATTGCAAACAATAAATGACTGTTGTATTGGTTTGTTCTTGCCTTGCAACAATTCTATAAACTTGTGGATTCTGAATGCAGCTTGGTTGATTGAGCGCTGCAAACTTGGCAAGCTCGCAAGGCTTGGGGGACCATGACGCACTTTGAGGTCCCAGGTCATGGCACCCCTTGAGACACTGGGAGCAGCACTGCATCCAAATCCAAGTGGTTGGTTGGCTCATCCAGCATGAGCAACTTTGGCTGTAAGAATAGCGCCTGCCGTGACAAACGCCGCCCTGCATCAAGCCTATTGGCATCTGCAAGACGCCTGCGCGGCCTATATAATGCCTCCTTTCCCTGGAGAATGCTCCCCCCAGCTAAACACAAGAACAAAGGAAAATAAAAAGAAAAAACACATGTCCAAGTCATGCCTGCGAGATCAAAGCTCAGTGCCAACACGTGTCTCAGAAGCATGTGTTTGTTGAACTCTTGGTACCCTGACACTGCCGTACTGCCGTAGTTGCATCCAGGAGTGGATCAAAACGACATCAGAACAAAGCGCCAATGTCCCGGAAAGGACCCTGGTAGACCCAGTCTATGCTTTGCCTCACATTCTTGTGATTATGTTCATGTCAACACCGGAGGGTGTAAGCAACGCACGATACAAGCCTGCAAGCCAATTGAAGTCAAGGAATTGTCCAACAGGGTAAACACAAATCAAACACAGCATGTTTAGATTTGAATTCATCAAGGCACGACTCCTTACAAACGATGCTCCCTTCGGAATTCAGTTGTTCGTACATGCCAAATCCGGCATAGATGTCGCCAAAATCGTTTTGGATGTCCCGAACTGATCCAAACCGTGGATGCCCGCCATTTACAAATGTCCGCTTCACCTACAGTGACCTACAGGTCTTGGAAATTCTCTGATTGGGTCAACCCTTGTTGACCCAAGTTGCGCAGAAGAGTCCACCGGGGAGTTTGTCAGCAAAAAGGGTGCCCAGGTACCGTATGGTTCCCCACACCGATACAGTAGTGCGAAACGAATGAGGCGAATGAAGACTCGCTTCTAGGCTTTGGTGTTCTTGCCACTGTCCATTGCGCGTAGATTTGCAGTTGACTTGACCCCTGTACATAGATGTAACCATGCCGTGGCAGGCCCTACAGCTCACAAAACAGTGTTTTTTTTCTCGGGGAAAAAGGTCTGTGGAGTGTGGAGGTCGGTCAAACCTTAACCCAAGTTTATGAACCCCTTGGACTAGCTGTCCTTCCTACCAGTACGTTCCTTTTTGGATGTGTTTGGCGCTTGGAAGGATGTTTTTGGTGCGTTCGGCAACAAAAACATCCATTGCCACGGTTCAGCAACACGATGTAACATGACTCCTGCCATGTTCAATCTGTGCTCTTCCTTTCTGACTCTTTCGGTTTCACCCCCGCCCTCGCCCTCGCGCTCGCGAGCTCTCGCGCCTTCGCCAAGCTGATGCGCATTCGCCAGCCGCCCGAGAACTGCACGACCGGCCTGTCCAAGCGGTGAAGGAGGTCAACAACTGGTCGACTTGTATGAATCTTGATGAATGAGGGGAAGGGTCGTTCAACCCAGGTCGCCCCACGGTCGTCCACCATGTCGCGGACGACTGGTTTTAGCAGGGAGAGGGAAAAATAAAGGGGTCGGGTCAACCAGTCGTGCCATGGCCCCACAGCCCTTCCATCTTCCAGATGAAGAGGCCCAGAGGCTTTACAATCCAAATGGGGGGGTTCATGAATTTCAATGAACCAAGGTTCTACATTAGGCTACCAGCATCCGACTCAACAGGTCTCCACCCAAATTGGAGGGGTTTATGAAGGGCTTTCACGGGTTTATGTGGGGTTTGGAAGCCGCTTCTTCCCTCCTGGAGAAGAGAAAAAGCACAAGTTCAGTACATGTGCAAAAAAGAAGACCCACCAGTGAAGAGATTGATCAAAAAATTGAGCCTATACATGTCTCACATGAGCACGCATGCCCAAAGCGGGATGCTTGGAGCTCTTGAGTAGGCATCTCCTGACAATTATTTCCTTCTTCCCTTTTTTCTTTTTCTTTTTCTTTTTCTTTCTCTTTCTCTTTCTCCTTCCCTCCCTCTGTCTGTCTGTCTGTCTCACTCTGTATTTTTTCCCAGCGGGTTCATGATGGTAGGGATTTAGTGAGACGTGAGCATCTGGTGTTGACTTTGAGCACTTCAGGTCTTTCAGTGGCCCACAGGTCTGTCCCTCCCCACCTGTCCATGGAGAAGCGATCCTCATCTGGCGCGCCGTTGGTGAAGCCTAAACCTGAGGCGCTTTGAACGCCCGTGCTGCCGCGATTCCAGCGCCTGGAAACTGGGTTGGCCCCCCCGCACCGGGGGGAACAGGGAGGACATGAACAGGTTCAAGAAACCTCTGTCATCCCTAGGTCTATCACTCAAACTAGGGTGCAAGTGGAACGGAATACAACGGCCAAAAGGACACGGGTCTGAGCCGTGCCACATCGACAAACTACAGGATTTTTTGTTTTCTCAATGACACCACTTTTTATCATACGCCTTCAAACACCCCTCTATTTCCGAGGAGGTGAACGTGATCAACGGTGTACATCGTTGCGCTTTAAGCTTCGTGCCACAAAGGATCTTCCTCACCTCGCGGTCCGCGTGCGCCGCGGGCGTGCGTGGCGGTTTTTGCAGATGCAAGAGGTTGGTCTTGGGCCTCTCAAGCCCCGATCTCGTCCCCCCTAACGAATCATGATATTACTGGTGTTTTCAACCCACTGGACAAATAAGAGTAGTGGGTGTTTCCAATCATCCCCAAGTAAGGGTTGAACATAAACATATCCGAAACCATCACCTAGGATTATATACCTTTTATTATATCCTTTTATACATATAATTACCCTCCCTGCAAGCGCTATAGCACGCTCCGGCGAATCAACACGATGCAGCCAACACCGTGGGCGATTCTCCTGTGGAATCACCCGTCGTGGTTGTTGCAGATTCGTTGAGCACTCGCTGGAACTCACATGGAAGTGGATGGCATGGCCCCTTGGAAAGCCACTTTCCGAAAACCAAACAGGTGGTGTATACATGAAAGTACATCAACATCAATTTCGGGTACCTTAAAGCCACCGTGGTCCAGAAAACAAGCCCATCGGCTTGGACCCGATCCCGCACCAAATGAAGACCCTTTTTCTGTTGATCAAGAAATGGCCATCATCCTCCCACTCCAAACTCACTTGTCCAGCTCCTCCGAATTAGTATTTCAGGAACAACTTGTTTTAATGGATTCCTCGTTCATGCTAACTCTTTGGTTAAAAGAAATCCTTGAGATGAACATCAATCGACAACACCAGGATGTTTTATTTCTATGTTTTCCCATCTCCAAGTGAGAGCCTTTATGAATCAATAGCCAACAAAACAACCTCCTCGCTGGTTGATGTTTCAAGAGTCTAAGCCCCCGCACTCGAGCTTCCGCGGAATCTGCACCGATCGCCTTGCAGGCTGAGCGCGGCGGATGGTAACTGGGATCTCTTGGATCCCTTGGACGTGTGGAGGCGGTAACCTGAAGTAGATGTCTCATCCAAAGAGACTTGTGGATCTGAACCCCCAAAAATTATGGGCGAGTCCCAAGCTGGTGAATCGCTTTTGGAGAAGTCATGAGAACTCTTTATATATATAGACCCCCCAAATCCCCCAAATAAATAGAAAAGTCGATCCCCTCTAAGAATGTATTGGAAACCGTGCCACTATCAATTAGTCACTATAGAACATTTTGAGGTCCCACTTTCTTCAGTTCTTCGGAGGCCAGTAATACTGCCGCCTGACCTTTCCAAGCGTTTCAAACATCACAAACATCTATTGTTGTTCGATGCATTGCGCATTGTATTCCGCAGGTGTCCTTTTTGACACTTGATTTTTCTTATCGTGATTTCATGTGATTTCAATGTTCCAATAGACGAGTCTTTCGTTCCCCCTTGGTTCTCGCCGTCCTCGCTTCTCGTTCGTCTCATTGCGAACCCCCCAACGAGGGAGAGAATGCCGGGAGCCCCGGGATCTTGAGACCTGAGCTTCCCTGAGATCCGGTGAGGAAAAACTCCAAAGATTCCATCGCTAGTAACAAGACACCACTAATTAGGTTGGAGGCCATCGCTCTTAGGTTGGAGGCCAAGAAGCTACTAGGTAGCAAGAAGCTACAGCTTGTTGCTACTCCATCCCAGCAAGGTCTTGGTCAAATCGAAGATCGCTATGATTATGTTTGTCCGCCGGAAATCCGGATCTCCGTGCACCTCGAGTTCCGCTGAAGTATTCTCGAGATCAAGGCGTGTCCTGCCATCGTCTGGATGGAAGAGTCGTCTGGGGCGTGAAAAAAGACACGACACACACACACAGAGCTTGGACATCGGCAAACCTCCTGAACTGGCCCCAAGCACTCTCAGAGTGGTGCTTCATCAAACTGGATCTGCAGGTTTTCCCATGTCATCATGTCGGGGTTGGCTGATTGAACCCCCAAACAGGGGAAACTGAGAGCCAAAGGCGAAACTACCATTGGGTCGATTGCCAAATGGTCCAGCGCATACCTCACCGTCCATGTGATTTTTTTTCCATCCAACCGTTTGAGAGGGTCAGGTCATCCTCCCGTGCTGAGAGTTCTCCGCAGAACTACCATACATAATGCATCATAATACATACCTTTGTTTTTTGGCGCTGGATAAGACTGCCGAAGGGGGACAAACCGTTGGTTTGAAGCTGTTTAACTGTTTGAAGACACCTTCTCACCTTCTTGTTCCTATTTCGTGTTGAACAAGTTCGTACAACTGAAGGTGTGCTGAAATTCCACTCCTGCATCTCCACTCCCGTTTTCCGGTCTTCACAAGAAACAAAGTAAAAACACCTTGCAACGGGCTAGACTGGTCATCTGGATGCCGTAAGATGTGGACGTACATTTTTTCATGTACCTCTTACCAGCACCCTCCAAGAGGTCTCCTCTAAAGAGTTGTGCTGGTACGTGCTGGGGAGTCTTTGCGAGACAGCAGCAGCAACCTTGGACCAACTATTTCGAGAAAACTGCACCAATTGAATTGATGTTTGCTCCGCATTATATTTCAACCGACGAGGACAATGCAACCGTCGGATGACTTGGAGTGTCATCCTCTGATTGGACGCAAAAAAACCATGCTGAAGCCCCTGATTCACCAAGGGGTTTGTCTCGCCATCGGTGGTTCCTGTCCTCTCCACCTCCTCTGCGCTGATCTCCTGACCCTTTTCCATGGCTTCTTCCATATCCTGCCAGAAAGAGACACAGCAGTGCGTGTGCGTGTGCGTGTGCTGGTGTGTGCATCCATTCGAAACGGCGCCCGAGAACCACCTTGAAGCTGAAAAAGACCATGGGATCAGGGGTTGGGGAGGCCCGGCGGAGGGACCTCGCAGGTCTCATGGGGTCGCGGTCTCACGGGTTGGAGATTCTAAGGTGCTGGAAGCACGCGAGTGGAGCTGCTACAAAAACACGCGAACAGAACTGGGTATCAAAAGGGATTTAGCATGATTTAGATGAGGCCTGACAAGGTCAGCGCAAAGAGTTAGCTTTGTGCTCTGTCGCATTTGTATAATTAACTATTATATACATAAAAGGTGCCTGCGCTGCGCTCAAGAAATCTAAATTTATATTTTTGTTAATACTTTATTCTCATTCGATTCATTTCTATTCCCCTCAAGCCCCAAGGTCTGGACCAGGCAGACCTGCCTTTTAGGCACATCCTGACCAAACATCAAGCGTTTTGCTTCAATCATGGAAGACCCGGTCGGACCGCCATTCAAACGGTTCCAGACTCTAAAGCATTTGGCTTTTAAACCGATCGTCCGGTTGGACCGGTCGTCAGGTGGTCTCCTCCCCTGGCCGCCAGGGTACCTCTGAAACTATTCCGACATATTCCGACCACGTCTCCATCCCCTCGGGTTTTTTCTGCAAAAGGGGGATGACCCGAGTGGGAGCAGCTCGGTTTTCATCCGCAAGAAGCGGCCTGGCGCATGACTTAAACATCTCCAAACGCACAGGGAGTGGAAAGCCCAAACTCAACAGCTCTCTAACGCACTTGTCCTGCAAGCACTCTCTTCCCGGAAAGTGGGGGAATCCAGACGCTGGCTCACAACAAAAGCTGCGTCCGAGACACTGCCCAGGTACTTGGGGTCTGTGGCTATGATTTTGCCGTCCTCCCTGTCGAGAATCTGCGTGAAACGCAGTCCTCCAGCTTCTGTAGAAGCTCTGCTTCCCTCTTGATCAACTCCGCTGCCCTCAGCGGAAAGCAGGCTTCTTGCTTCTTGGTGACCGGCGGGGTCGGCAAGACACGTGAACGGGCAAAATGAGGGGGATCCCAACTTAAAAGGCTCCTTCCAACAGCGAACCAAAGCCTATCTTATCCAAAAGCAATGCGGTTCAAGTTAAGCCGAGAGAGACGCGAGAATGCTAAGGGGGTTGTTTTTGGGGGAGAAGGCCAACAATTCCACCCAAATAACCCCCAAATGCAAGAGTGCAGAATTGAATTGAACGCCCCACCCATTTCTTCTGGATTTGGAAAACGCACCTGGATCTGGTTGCAAATCGAGTCAGTTACTTGCTTGATCTGACTTTCTCGAGACTTCTCTTCCGATCACTTTGTAGATCTTTGTAGTGTTCATCCCATGTTGCATATGCGCTTTTGTTTCAACTTCCACAGACCGTCGACCTGTGTCTCCATCGAGCAGCTTCAGATCCGCCGCCAAGACCTCTTCCACCGCCGATCGCTCCGTGGCCTTCGCTTCCTCGCAAGCCGCTGGACCGCTGCGTCGGAGGGACGGGTGGAGGTGAAGATAGTGAAGACGCGAAGCAAAGCGATCCAGATCAATGCATTAATCCTGGACCATCCAATGGGTGCCCAGCCAGGACAAGACAAAGGTAGGGATGTGTAGGGTATACTCCAGCCAAGACCCATTGGATGGTCCTGGATGTAGACTCTTGATAGAACAAAGAACCGATACAAAGAGGTTCTACATGGTTTTACCATCCAAATGGGAGGGTTCATTTTCACCTGACCTTCCGCACCTCTTCGAACCCTCCCTGCACATCCCAACACCCACCTGTGCGCAGCAGCCCCTAACAGAAACGATATCCTTTTGGGAATCATAGAGGGGTCAGCTTGGTACCCATATGGCTGTGGGTGATGGCACCACAAAAAAGAACCGACCCCTTTTTCCCTACCTGGACCGGTCGTTCGTGGGCTACATGGTCGACTGGTCAGGTGAACGTGGTTTTAACCGATCCCCACCGCCCCGAGGCATGGATTGGAGTTCTACATTGGAACAGCGGACGAATACACGAAGTTATACTCCCGCAAAATTTGATGGGTGTTGGTCCCAAACCATCCCTTGAATCAATGTCTTGGGGCTTTCCATTCAGCAGCTGCATGAGATCGTGTGAGGCGCTTTCTTCGTTTCGGATTTCTTCTTCAAGTCTCCAAAACCACATCGTGAACACACCATGATCACGATGATGACGGGACCACCAACCCTGGCCAGATGGATTCATCTGTGGTTTCTGACACATGTCGTTGATTCCGGATTGGAACAGAACATCGTTGTCCGTAGGTGCCGACCTCCTCCTTTTCTTCACGGTCGCAGTCCACCCGGACCACCCAGGCTCGCCCGCTGGGCGCCAGGTGCCTCGCCTGCTCCACGAGGATCACGTCCCAGTTCAAAGGCACGGGCCTCACGAGCCGCTGAGGCGGTCGCCCCTGTCAGGCGAGCCGCTGAGGCAAGACTTGGACCTGTGACGCGGGGGGGGGGCATGGTTCAGGCATCGAATCACCGATTGTCTTGAAAAGACGACTGGAATCCTAATGAAGAAGCATGAGGTTCTTCGAGATGACCGGTCGGGGTGGAGTAAACTGAGTAAACCACTCTTTCTGATGCTTTGTGGAAACATTGCCCCGACTTTGAATCCTGCACACTCCCTTTGCAAGAAGCACGTGGTTGTGTTTTGGGGCACGAGGGTTTCGTAAACCACTAAAGAAGAATCCAGGCGAACCTAGGACCTAGGAGCAACAAGGGCGCTGGAGACAAACAACCGTAGCCGAGCAGTAGGTTCCTTCTTAAACTCAAGGTTCGATTGGGGCTCCTGAATATTGGGACACACCAACGCATGGGTGCTTTTGGCTGATACCCAAGTTAAAGGTTTCGGAGGAACATTCATGCAATATAATGCAACCATCTAGTGCAACATAACATAACTAATTATCTTATAATACATGAAAACATCATGAAACAATGAACATTCAACAGAATGAAAGACATCATGCAACCCTCTTAATTACAAAAAAAACACCAAAGAGTCATTCAACTTCACGTCGATGGTTTTTCTTTTTGTTAAAATCTTTTGTTTGGCCGACTTACATGTGAACCACCGAGTTTTACCCGCTCTCCACCGAGCTACATCTCTCGCGCAGCGATGTGCCGAAGCAAGGTGGTCTTCCCCTGCCGCTGAACTTCTCCGTCCCGACGCAGTCGGCGAGCGAGCGACAGCGTGCTCCCATGTCCAGTCGGTGAAGTGAATCAAGGGGTCAACGATGACGGGTCCAAGTGAGAACCTGATACTCGAACATGTCCATGTCGAAAAAAGAATCCCATCTACATGGACCGAGCCATCCCACCAGGGACACTTGAACTCTAACGATTGTGACGTTTCCGGCCACCTCTTCACATCGGCACCGACCAGTCGACGCACCGACACACCGACTTAGCCGACCCCTCCGGTGGCAGATGAATGATGTTGATTCACCTAAGCCATCCTGCCAACTCGGAGGAGCCATCGAATCGCTCCTCCCCTTGTCGGTCGGTCGGTCTACGGCTCTGCGGCGCCCTGACGCCGGCCCCGGCTCGTCCCTTCGCTGCCCTGCCCCCGCTCCGCTCCGCTCCTCGGTGCGCGACACACGTCGCCCGCTCGCGCCCGCTTGCAGCCCCGAGCTGCGCCTGCCCATTGGGCCCCAGAATGCCATATCTGTGGCCCTGAACAATGGTGACGCTCGCCTACAGTCGAATCGACTCGGAGTGTATGGGCGGCAGATGGGCGGCAAACAGGAGTCCTCCGTCGTGAAACATGGAGCATCCGTCAGAGAGGACATGGGGAGTATCATGGAGTATATGTCACGGTTTTGCATGTTCTGCTATGGTTGATTTGGAGCTATCACGAGGTATTTGAATGATCTGTGAAGTATCTGAGTGATCCATGAGGCATGAGTGATCTGTGACCCTCTGGTTTCTTTGCACTTCTCGATTCAGTCGACTTTCCATGTTCAACTTCCATGAGCACCCCATCGAAACATGAGCAGCTCAGGCGTAAGTCTCTGGCCCCTCAAAAGGTACTGTATGTGCAGGCCCGTGATGAGATATCTAGCCCATCCCTTTTGGGAGCAAACAAATGCAAGAAGAAAGCTAACGTATAAATACGTATACCGTATACCTATGCTAGCTATGTGACTGTGGCTTTAAGATGCTTTAAGAACCAGGTATCCCCCCGACCGCACTGACCAAAACGGCTGTGTTGATTCTAAGTTTCTGGGTAGCAAGTGGTGCGAGTACAAGTGATTCCTCTGCATACCTACGTCCCATACCCATCCATCCAAACTTGCCCAAAGAGGTCTTGCGGATTCTTGCGGTCAGTCTGGGGCACAAAGGGCTTTTGAGCGCACCTGATTCAACACCCGTATCCCTGCGTGGTTTTTGACGACTATATGTCTCAGTGAGAAGGGATGAACAGCAGTCCAGTTCCCACCTGTCGGAACAAAGAAAAACACGCGTCGTATCACCGATGCACACGGAACCCAAACACGTCGTATGTACCGAACCCAAACACCAACCCCAACACTAACCCAAACCCACACCTCCCAACGGCCCCCAACCGGGCCGATCATACCCGGAAAAAACGGGCGAGGGGCATTGTCGAAGAGCGTTTGCTTCGGCGCTGAGAGCGTGAAGTTGTTGCACACGAAGGCGTCGCCCGCCGTCGGGGGCTCCAGCTTGCCGCCCTGGAGACTCCAACGACCCACGGTCATCCCCGGTCGTGTCGGCGACGGGTCGTGGAGAAACCACGGGAGTCGTTTCTGGAAATTCACCCGGGTCCCGAAAGACCCGTATCCGAACACCGAGTGGGCACACGGAACGAACACCTGCAGCATGTAATCCAGGAGCAATTTCCGCTCCAAGAATAAGTCCCAAACCAGTCATGCAACGCATGCACGTCACGTCTGCCAGACAAAGGTCTTTGGATCGCAATTCCAAGAACCTTCAAGGCACCCAAACAAAGTATTTGGTGGTGAAACATGGTGAAAAAGGGCTGTTTAAGGACCAAAACCATCCAACTGACGAAAGGGCTCCTGGATAGTCTTCCTGGGTGATCAAGGTTGGTCGCCCCTTTGAGAGAGGCTGTTTAAGCCAAGCGGCAAAACACATCAGCTCCGATTGGACTCAGAGCTGGAACACATCGAGTTTAAACCATTTTTTATTTTTTAAACATGTTTAACGCAATTGAGTGAACAATTTGGTCCACTAAACATATAAACACCTGCCAGTTGGTTTGGAGCTTCTCCACCAGGCCGGCTGAAGTACTTGCTACTTCACGTCTGGCCAGACCACCCCGGTCGTCGGCCATCCGAAGTGGGTGTTGGCCTCCAAGGTGATGGTAAAAGCGTGGAGGCCACCAACGGGCTCGTCATCTTCGTTCTTGTACTCAGCGTTCCTTGGACGACTTCAGAACGGCAAAGGAACGGCGGCGGACTAAGTCTAGGCGCAAGCGAAGTTTTCAGTCTAGATGGCAACTTCCGAAGTGATTGAAGGGTTCAAGGGGAAGAGGTGCAAAAAAAGAATCAACGGTCTGAATCAGATGTACGGGCTGAGACGTTTTGGTTGCTGTGAAGCAAACCAATGGGACAAGTCGTATACGGAATAGGACTGCGATTAAACGACTACACGCTTCGATCATCTTGGCACACACACACAAATTCCAGAGTATTAAGGCCCTTGTGGAGTTTGGAACCTGCTGATCTCCGTGTAAATCTGCTGATTGAGAGCTTGCTCTGTCTTGTTTAAGCCAAGCACTTCTCATTGTGCTTCTCGAGGAGGCGCTTCTCCTCGATAGCAAACACCCAAAGTGGGTGGAAAACCTCTTGTACAGGGGGAACAAGACCATGTGCAATTAACGCCGTGTACCAGTAAGGGAAGCATACTGTAGAGTGGGTGAACACATATGAAAACACAGGGTGAAGCAAGACAGGTGTTTGAACACATCATCTCAGCAAATCTCAGCCTTGTTAGACAGCTTCTCTCCGGCTTCAGCCTTCTTCAGAATGGCCTGAGAAGTAGAACACAGCGCAGAATTGTGTGACAACTGGAAGTAGTGAAGATCATTGATCATGTGAATCACACATCACTCCAGCTCACAAATACGACCCAAGGGATGGCATCCTATCTTTGAGCCATGCTGCCATGCTCAGATGATGTTCACTTCAGTGATCTGTGCGAATCCATGTGTTTTGGGCGTCGTGGGCTCACACATGTGACGCAAAGCAGTGACAACGCACAGCCCCCTTGCAACGCACGGCCCGGCAAACACATAGTAGGAACCTAAGCAAGCGTACCAACCGGGCCGCAACCCTCAAGCAACGCAAGCACTGTTCTACTTGTACTTGTCAAATGATCATTGGATAGATCCAAAACCACTTCCAACAGTGGATGATGATCAGTCACCTCAATCAATTCGTGTGCCACTCTTTGACCGACTGGGTCCAGTCGGTCCAGCGCTGGCGCCTCCAACTCTTCTTGTTTCGTAGGCCCCTCCTGTCGCTTGCACAGGCGGATCCAAGGATGCTGTAATCGACAAGCCCAACGAAGGGAACATTCAGCTTGTAAATGTGTAAATATCTATTTACCCAAACAATCCATGTATGAAAAGCTTGACCAACATCAGGGCGATTTAAAGATGCCTTTAGGATCTTTTAGGCAAGTATATATATTCCGCACATGGATTGTTCATGATAGCTCCATCCGGTGTGCGGTAGAAATGCCATTGGCTTCAGTGTGGATGTGGGAACATTGATGACGAGTTCTTGGGGAAAAACCAACAAAGGAAGCTGGTTGTTTGTCGCACCAAAACTGACATAGAAACTGTTAGATTGTCCATTTGGAGAGAAACTATGTTCCATTTGTTTTCCAGCGTGGCAGAGCCTGCGTCAAGACACGCATCTCCAGGCCTTCGCAGTGCTACTGCTTGACTTCCCTGCTCTCCTGGAAAGGGCCACATACTCTGTTGATCGGATTCATGTGGAAAGGAACTGATGCACACAAACAACGCACCGAGCATGAGAAAGAACACACACACACACAAGGACCAACCAAACACCACAAGGTTGCTGCGGTTGTTGCTCGCTGATCGCTTCAGTTGGAGTTTCAGGTGGAATCTGCTCGCTTGTCCAGAACGATTCGACAAACATGGCCCGATCAAACGAGAATAGGATGAACTTATCATAGAGGTACCACACAATGAGCGGACGATTCATGAAGTCTTGTGGTATTTTGGTAAACCCGCAAGCAGCAAAACGCCCTGAGTCTTGTTTTTCACTTCAACAAAACGCCCTCCCTGGGCAACACTGCTTCAACACCGCGACGCCCTCCTCTGGGCAGCTTCTGCGCGCTCCCTGAGCTCCAAACATCAGGATCGAACCGAGCGAACCGGTCGGCAGGTCGGTGTGGGGACGACCATCGATAATGGGCCGATTTTCCATGCCTGGTTCCACCCCAGGGCAGGAATGGGCAGGAGAAGATCATTTTCCACTCTATAGCTTGCTTGTGGGGCAGCGGTGCCCTCCGAGAATCGTCCATCGACTGGATCAAGAAACAAATGGGACTCGGGCGCCAGTTCGGGTGCCGGTAGTGACTTTGTTTGTCAAGAATCCATCTGAGTCCCCAGCTTTTCTCGGAGCTCCTCTTCACTGAGTTGCTCCTGAATCAAAGGGTTGAACAATCTGAATGTGATGAATGGCACTTAAAGCCGACTTCCGAGTGAATTCGACCCAATGAAGGTTCTAAACATATGCTGGATTCTTTTAATCTCAATTTTCTTTCCGAGCCGTTCACATCACAGTCGAAGTCACTGACTTTCATCAGTTCGATGTTGTTCTCACAACGCGCCCTGAATGTTGAACACAAGCTTCGGAAAGGCTTTCTTGGAAGCAAACCAGTTGAACAACGTGGGGGTCTTGAACAAAACATCATCCAAGAAGGCATCGCTTCCGGCCGTCAACAGCACCTCGCCGAAGACCGGCGCATGGAAATCGGGCACGACCTGATGTTTCTAGCAAGCTCAAAAGAGCTTTTCAAAGCAGGTCGTTCATTCTCAAAAGCTGAAAAGCACCACCCCAAGAAGGCACCCAATGTAGAAATCTTGATTCATAAATCAAACTCCCCCCATTCGGATTCTAGCACCTATTTATTATTCTCTTTTGTTTGGGACTGAACCATCCTCCACTGTCTACATTTTTCCAAATCCGCCATGTCGATGTTGGGACTGAGAACCACAAGAAACAACAGTTGAGCGGTCCGGTTCACAACAAGAAACCCGCTGAAATGGAATGACAGCACTATATAATTTATAGTGTACATGTTGGATCTATCCTAGCACTGTACCAGTAGCAGTGGATGATGATGGTTCATAAAGTCTTTTCTCTAAAGTAATTGTTTACCAACTACAGGTACAGTAATGGGGCAAACCCAAAGTATATGTACAGTATATGTGCCTGCTTCTTTCAATTGACCGAACTTGATATCCCAGTTTGAGGTCAAAGAAGAACATGAAAAAGGGTCACTTAGGCAACTCAGGGACTCAAGAAAGGTTCCTTTGAAGAAGCTGGTGTACATTACTATATATATATAATCATAAGCAACCACTCATCTTGGGGGGTACCATATACAATTAATCATTTATAATCTAATATATTCTACAACATATTACTCATAGGTTGTAACCTTCTCTTCCGCTAATCAAACGTCTTGGAGCGGCACACGCACCAACCTCTTGCTTCGGACCCAAACCGCTTTCTGCACTTCGTCGAGAAGGCGAAGCGCAGAAGTCCGGGTGACCCCAACGAAGACTAAGCAGGTCTCCAGCCCGGCAGGCGGGCGCGGCACTTCGATGTGCCGATTGTCGGGGTCTTTGAAGACCTGGCGTGGATGGATGGCGCATGGATGGACGTCTCCAGAGAGTGAGTGACTTCTGGGATTCTGGGTCTTCGATTTTCGGTGTTTTTTGATTCCGAATCCAAAGGTTGGAGTGAACACATGGGGGGGTTGGAGGTGTTCTGACTGGGTGGAAAAGAATATATAGAATTTCTAATTTCCTGGAACCATGGTACAGATTGGTACAGTAGAATCTGTGTGGTTACTGGTTGTGACTTCTCTAGAAGGCATGCACGCAGCTCAACGGAATGTGCATGTGTTCTTCTTGGTCGTCGCAGGCTAAGTGCAATAGTGCCGTCGCTAGGGAGCCCGCTTCAACGGGTCTGGTGTTTGTCGCGAAATAAGTGGACTCATAAACATCACTTTCTTTCTCTTGCCCTTCATCTTGGCTCGATGTCGAACACCAAAAAGTAATTTCCTTTTAGATCCTTTCAATTGACTGATGTATCAGCCTGCTATGCCTCCCATGCTTTTCACTCACTCACTCACTCACTTTCTCCACACCGGCAAACTCCGAACTCCGCGACCCCGCGGACCAAACCGCGAACCCCGCGACCGACGTGGCGCTCCTTTCTCTTGATCTCCGCCACGGGCGCCACGTCGTCGGAGAACTCCGGCCTCGCCGGGGCCGGCGCGCCAGTCGGTCCGTGGTGGGTCGGGGTCGGGGTCGGCGTGCGTTGGGTCCGGGAAGACCGGCCCAGCCGGTCTGAGAACATCCAAGGAGATGTGAAAGACACATGGCCACCACAAATGATCTAGAATAGAATTATGATATATTATGATGATTTATTCTATTCAGTAGAATAGATGAATCTAGAATATAAAGGATGATTCTACTGAAAAGTCCCTACTATTGGGATTCATCGGATTTCCAAGCAAGAACATCAAGAATCACAATTTGGGGTGAGAGCTGCACCCCAGCCATGCGAAGACCCCAAATCTCCATTTAGAGTGAGCCCTTGAGCTGGATTCAAGATGGTTCAAGATGATTCAAGATGATTTATAAAAGGATAATTGAGGCTACATGGCCCCGTCCAAGCCTCAAAAAAAGGATATATAATTATGGCATCTTGCTTCATCCTTCCTCTCCTCTTGTTCGTCCATATCTTCGGCCATCGCTCCCCAAACAGCATCCACTCATGTCGGGCGAACCAAGACCGATCAACGACCGACTCCCAAGACCCCAGGCCCTTCTACAGTGGCTATTGCTTCGGGGCACCGTGGAAAGGTCGGATCCTTTCGCTGACCAGAAAAGGTCGGGTCCAAGCATATCTAAGGCCTTTAGTTGGGGGTTGCGAACGATGCGAGCGATCCATCTTTCGCATGCTTTGATGGAATCAGGCTGTAGGGTTCTGTGCCTGCCAACCCGAATCGAACAAGAACGGTGATGCTTCACTTCCTCCCATTTGCCACCCCAAAAAGGCTCACCAAATCCCTCCGTTCTCTTCACCGACGCTCACCCCGTGTTTGACGTGTCCAGACTTCAGATTGTCTTCCGGCGAAGACAACGCCAAGGACGTCGCGGCGCTCCGCGGCGTTCAGCAACGCAACTGGTCTCCCAAGTGGCAAGGCGCAGTCCGTCTCTGAGACCGTCTGCGACACGCAGACGGAGTGGCTTCTCGTTGGGAAGGGCGAAAAAGCAAGCAAGAACGATCAAGAAAAGGTCCATTGGAGATGATCATGAACTGGGGTTGGCGTTTTCAGATGTTTTGGGTGTTTAGAAACTTCCCAAGCTTGTGTTGGGATCTCTGGACTCTTTGGCACTTGGCACCCGTCGATGCGAAGAAGATGTTGAGACACTGTAAACAACATGTGGGTCAATTCATGCTTAGTGTTTGCAATTGATTGATGGATTTTGATGAATGGTCATCTCAAAAAATGTGGTTCTTCGCGATGGATGAACTCATCATAACTCATCCATTTTTCCTATATACTCTATACTGCAATCATCTGTAATCCCCCGAACATAGTAACGCTTTGGATACCTTTGGATTGTCGTTGCAAACGGGGTTTGGTGAGTAAGTCAAGAACGGATGAGTGAACTGACGATGGGAGCCCCAACAAAATGCTGGCCTGCCATCTTTGCAGGAACGGGTCATCCTGCCGCGATGTGCAACTGGAAGGAGAAGGACCCAAAAAACATCACCTCTACCTTCAGCCTCCAGTACAGAATCAAGTCCAACTAGAAGCCTTTCATAGCCTTCCAACTATTCCGAGAAGAGCCATGTTGACGTCTATTCTCATGTCTCAGCATGTCTCAAGTCCAGCACAGACGAATGCCCAGTCCGGACCGCGCGGGAGACCGACCCGCCTCGTTGGGAGACTTGCTCAGAGCGACGTACACCGTCGCAGGGCGCTGCAGTGTGAGCTTCACCCCGGGCTCCTCAGGTTACCATCCAAGTCTCAGAAAGAACATCCGGACATTCTGCCCTTATAGTCTGAGGACAGTCACACAATGTCATATATATATATATATATGAATCATATGAACCCCAAACCCTTGCAGGTTGACCTTCCAGGTAGTTCCACTCTGTTCATTCTCGGTCTCACCTCCGCACGGCCAATGGGGCGAGTCATGCGCGAGCAGTGCGAAATGGTCCACCCACGGATCCATATGGATCCCGTTCGTGTGGCCAGCTTCCCATCGGCCGATGCGCAGACACCGATGGTCCGACACCGCCGACACCATGAGTCAAGTGAGTGCCCCAATGGGTGATACCTGGACCTTCCAACTATGCAGCAGCAATGCAACATGTCTGCTGAACTTGGCTATCTGTCTTCTATGGATGGGAAGGCAGACACGTTGCACAGTTGGAAGATGCAAGGTTTTTCATGTGATGATATGTGATGTATACATCGAAGCCTCTCAGCCCGCCCATCCAGTCTGCCTCTTCTGTCCCGGTCCTCTTTCGGACCTCTCACGTAGATGAAACCTTTAACCGCCTGCCGTTGCGCGAGCGCTCAACCGGCGCGAGCGCTAAACGGGGTTGCGGTGAATTGGATCTCGGCACGGCGGACATGGATGAGCCATGCTTTTGTCTTCTTTTTTCATTGCTTAATTTCTTCCATAATATGTATTATATATATATTATATATATATATTGTATATATATATATAAATATATTATATATTGATATATATATATATTGTATATATATATAGCAGCAATTTACCATATCGTTTCTCTTTTATTGATCTTTTCTACAGGGTGTGTGTGAAGTCAGCCGTGAGTGGAGCCAGCGGATTTGTCTCCTGTCTCCTCCTTGCCAAACCATCAGCTCCTCGGAACATGCTTGCACCTTCATGCCGCCCAAGGAGTCGAATTTGAGTTCCTTGTTCGTGAAGAGCTTGTCGCCGATGACAGTGCGCGAAGAGACCCTGAGAAGCCAAGAGGCTGGCAGTTTTTCGCGAAATTTTGGGTTGGACCACCAAAGGTTGAAGAACCCGATCGTTCGACTATCCCAGTTGGGTACAGCAGCAGGGTCCTAGTTCAGGTCACTTAACCTCTCTTGGAAGACCTTCCGTGACAACCAAGAGATGTTAGGAGTGCTCTACAAAGCAGGACGTCTCTCCCCATGTCCCCACCACGCAAAGTCCTCCCTGGAGCACCCAGTCGCATCCTTTTCGTGGACAAAGAAGAAAGAGCATTAAGGTGGTCACAGGGACTGTCAGGGACTCCCTGCGGCTTGCAGATTGTCAGAAGAATCCTAATTGACCCAAGCGAGATGTCTTCATCCATCCTCTTTTGAATCAAACATGGGCATATTATACTGCAAACTCCTTTCGCATGAAACAAAAAGCTGTTCTGCGACATCCATTGACATACTCCAACAAACATCCTCTCCATCTGTTCTCCATTATCTCCAAATCCATCGCTGTTCCCAGAACATCCCACCACTGTTTCACCACTGAACTCCGCTCCCTCCGAAACCTAACTCCTCAAGCCGAACCTCTCGGTACGTCGTACCGTCGCGTTTGGGTGGATTTGTCTCGCCCGACTCGGTCTGTCAGTCTGTCAGTCTGAGGACCCTGCTGGCACCGTGATCCGGCTTGGGAGGCCGCAGTCTTCACGGTGTTTTTCATGATGTCCATGACCTCCATCTTGTCCTCCGTGGTGAGCCACAGCCAGACCGGGGGAGATTCCGAACATGGACGGATGGACGGACGGACGGTGCATGAACGGTGGCCTGTCGAGATCTTCATGGCGGTTGATTGGAGAGAGTTGGTCCTTCTTTTTTCCAGAAAAAAGCTGGGGGTCTGTCGGAGTCTGTCGACAATCCTGACAGGATGCGAAAGTAAACTTGGTGTACTATTATTCTCGTGTGAAAAAGACATGTCAAGCACGCCTAGTTCAGAGACGGGATCATTTAGGAACGAGATGGGCATAAATCTACTAAGTTTTATGCCCATTTCAGGGATGTGGCATGATGTGGCTCAGTCTTGACATGTCGTGATACTCCACACGACATGTTCACCAGGGCCCTGGTGCCGGACGAGGCGTCCGTGGAGATCGATGGCTCACCAGTCCGTGGCTCAGTTCCGCCCACCCTCCACGTGGTCAGTCCACGCTGTCGAGTCGTCCGATCTGCTTTTCGCGGCCGTTCTGGGCGTTCGGACCATAAAGTTACCAAGGCCCTTGTCGTCCTGGCGCACCGTGTGTTCCGCGGTTTACAGGCGGACCGTTCCTGACTCCCTAAGTTGTGGCGCAAAGCGGACCTCGTCGTGTCGAGGAGTGAAACACCGCAGCTCGGAACGTATTCGACGACCACGAGTCGAACCCTTTTTCAGTCACCGAAAAGCAGTCAGTTTCCTCCCCCACAGCATCGAAGGAGGTCCAACCGGTCCGCGAGCTGCGAGTGTTCGCTGCCAGTTCTGCGGACCACCGGTAGGGGAGGGGAGAACGAGGAGGAAGGGGATCACTTCGGCTCTCATTCTGGCTCGAGAGCCATGACGCTTTCATGACCCATCCGACAGAATTCGGATCCCAAACCGAGCCATGAGCCCCAGTTCGATCAGTGAACATCGGCCAGAATTCATATCCATGGTGTTGCTCCTGGAATCTTTTGACAGTGCGCGAAAACCAACCCCTATCCCGACAGTGCACAAGTGGGAACTAGAGTGAACTGGCCCTCCCGAACATCCACTGCAATGACACATTCTTGACATTAAATACATATATATGGTCATCCCACCATTCCCAACCATCCTCTAAAAAGTCCTAGGTCTGATTGAAAGTGGGTCCAACCATCCCCTGTTGGTCTCCACCATGAACAATGCCGGAGGCACTAGGATCTGGTATGTGTCGTCTTCTTCATCTTTGATTTCCTCTTCCTCAGGTCATCAGGGCCACACTGGGAAGAGACGAGAAACTCGCAGAACCTTGGAACCAATCGTTGCAAAACACTCCCAAGAAACATCTCACAAAACTTCCATCCATCTCCTATTCACGTCTGTGGATGTTGATCATGGGAAATCATCTTTTGTATAATCTACTGATACGGATACTGGTCCAAAAGTGGACGTGATTTTGAGGGTAGGGGCTCCCATGCATGATTCTAAAAACCACCCACATTGGAATTCCCAACAAGATCGTGTTTGCTGTGAACTGCTAGCACGCCACCCTTCTCAAGGCTTTCATGGCTTTGGCCTTCTTCTCTGCTTCCAACCTGTGGCTGTGCAAAATTCTGGGACCCTGGTTTACCTCAAAATAGAACAGAATGAACACATGTAAACACCATGAAACATGTCCACCTGCTTAGCAAACAAAAGGTGATAACAACCCTCTACTTTCACCATTTACCTGTGAAAACACATCTGCTGCAGTCCGCCTGCTGCAGAAAAAAACGTCCAAGCCCTGTGGCTTCTTCCGGTGGGTCCACGCGGAGTCCCGGCGCCTGTGTTCCTCCTTCTTCGCCTCCAGGTTCCAAGGGGTCGGGGCGGACGAGACGCTCCGCGGGAGGAAGAGATGATGACCTGGAACCCATTGGACCTCTGTTTTGAAACGAAAAAAACACACATTTTGGGTGGTTGGTGGTCCAAAATAGAGGTCCTTCAGATTCCGGGTATATATGTATAACTATATATACAACTGTATATATATATATAACTATAATTAACTATATATATATATGGTCGATAGGATTCACATCCAGCCATCAAGGTGTCTAAATATTCCAAAACCACGACTGTAGGCCCTGGTCGACAACACATCGATACACTGACCAGTGACCGTCACCAAATGTCACCAGGTACCTTCCCGGCACCCCCGGCCTCCTTTTGCTTCTTCAACGTCTGGTTAATGGCATCCATGACTCCGGGCACAGGTGCAGCATCGATTTTCATGGGACCTTTCTCCACGATCTTCTCTCTTTTGTCCTCACCAGGCACCAACGACTCCGGTGACCGAGTGCCGTCTGCCGTCTCGCCGTGCCACTGACCCCGGCTCCTACGACGCGTTCCGAAGGATCGACTTTCAGGCGCTGGAGAGATGAACGACATATGACAGTGGTTTCACAGTAAAACAAGAGGGCACCCCATGGCAACCCAGGATGATCCAGATGTCTTAGACAGAGGGGGGTCCATATAATGAAAACTACCCAGTTCCTTGGCATCGAACCTCTGAAAGCACTGTAGATGGAAAGGTTCTGGGTCCGGACCCTTGACCTCTAAGAGGTCGGGTAAGAAACCACCCTTCGCATGGAAGGTCTGTCCCAATTCTTAGGGTTTCACATCGCGCGGTGGACATTCTGAGGTCCGACCCCTTTCAGCCAGGTGATCTTGTGGGCATCTCGAGCGCTTGCTCTTTCCCTCTAAAACCTCGGTGAAGCCCCACACCTCAATGCGCCGGCTCACCGGCAGGAAGCTCTTTCAACACAAAGACCAACTCTTGCCCCACCCCATCTTCACCTATCTTCCCCTATCTTCCCTGCCTGCGGAGCTTTGGGACCTCCATATGCTGAGTTGCTGGATGCATCTCCCACGGAGGACCAAAGGTCCATCCCGCCGCTGTCTTTCTTGTCCTGCGATAGTAACAAGGGCATCGCTACTAGTAACAAGGGCATTACTACTAGTAGCAAGGACGCTACAAGGTTGGAGGCCATCGCTA
>CAXAMN010002113.1:1163751-1176642 GCA_963970005.1 Durusdinium trenchii
AGTAGGTTGGAGGCCATTACTACTAGTAGCAAGGACGCTACAAGGTTGGAGGCCATCGTTAGTAGGTTGGAGGCCATTACTACTAGTAGCAAAGACGCTACTGGTAGCAAGGCGCCTTACTACAGTAGATGGACCAAATATTCAAACCCCTCAGTCGATGACTGTCACCAACCCCCAATCCCCAAAGGTCCATCTATGGTAGTAGTAACAAGCTACTAGTCATTTTCCGCGGTCAAAGCGCTCGCTTCGTCTTGTCTCAGGATTCCTCTCTTCTGGTCTCGGAAGTTTCGCGGGTTTTGGGGGTTCGGCTTTGCGGTCCACGTTCTGACTAGTCTGAATGGTCCCAACTGGATTCTTTTTCCCTCCTGCCACACAGCTAGCCTACTGATGGATAAAAGATACTCCAGCTGGAATACCTGAGAACCAATGGAACAGGTCCTCTGTTGCTCAAATGTAGGATTGTTGTTTATCCGCAGTAGCTGCTGCCCACAGTGAAGCAGTCTCAGGCCTTTTTCTCCTTCTTTTCTTTCTTCTCATCTTTGTCCTTCTTATCCTTTTTCTCCTTCTCCTCCTTGTCCTTTTTCTCCTTCTTCTCCTTCTTCTCTTTGTCCATTGTGGCACAGCGTTCTGCTACGGGAAATGCTGTGGAACTTGGAGCTTTCGCTCAGCTTGAGTGGATGGGGATGCTATCTCGGACTTGGAGCCCGGTTTGGGGCTTTACCAGAAAGGATTCCGGAGAGTGGATGAATGCAAAAAAGGTGCAGCTGAGTTGAGAACAAGGATACATTTGCATACATTTGCACTAGTTATTCAAGTCCTAGGGATAGGGGAGATCACATGTGTGTTTTGCAGCATCTTCCTAGTCTGAAGCATTTTAAAGCTATGCAGCCCTCTGTTCTGTGGGCTTGCAGCTCAAGTTCATAGGCAAGAAGCGAGACAGCGAAGCAGTTTTCCCTGAAATGCAGAAACCTCGTTCCAACGACTCATGCCGTCACGCGTCAAACCATGCGAAGAACCACATGGGTCCCCCAACAACCCGAAGTCATCCAAACAAACATACACCCTGGAAGACTATCATGGAGCCTGAAAACCACTGGTTGGTAGAGGAACATAGTTTTTCATGGGGCCATTGTCAGGGTCTATGTTAGTTTTCGGGAGTGTATGTCAAGAAGATTCAAGCTCGGGACCTCGTGGGAGCGGTCGCGTTTTTTTTTCTTTTTTCCAAGCAGGGGCGATCTCAGTTCGGGGTCGGCGGGCCGTGTTTCTTTTTTACCCCGTTTTTCTTTGTTTTTTTTCTCGGGCGGCTCCGAGTTTTCACATGAGGGAAACATGATGAGGTCTGAGTCTGATCATGAATCCTTTTCTTTCATGATGTCTGACCATTCAGCAAATCATCCGAAGGCTCTTATATATGGTTATATCCTACAGTATTGATTTGGGTGCGACTGTCCTTGGCTGTCGGTGGCCAGAGGGGAGAGTCAGACACTGAAGAACTTCGATTTGGGCGATTCAGTGGATTGGGAGCGACAGCTAGGGCAGTCTGGTTGACATGTGGAAACGAGGAGCCTGCCACTACAGCTAGGGCTAGCTACTGCAGGCTGCCGCGAAGCCGGCCCTTTTTCGATGTCCAGCTTCAAGGTCTCTGTCAGAACAGGGGGTGGTGGGTGTTCACACCTGTGATGGGGTGAAAAACCGTGGTAGGCATGCCACACGGTTGATGGACAAGTTCTCCCTGCACTTCTTGGGCGAACTTGGTCTGATCTTTTCTTCGTGGACCTGGGCTGATAAGTGGACAGTAGAGCCTGTGTGGAGCAGGAGAACTTGCTCATCAACCGGAAGAGGTGGCTTGGATTAGGTTGGTGGATGTGTTGGACTGGTTCATGATTTTCATATATTTTCATGTGTTTTGTTCAAGCCGGAGATGCACTCACCATCTTGCAAACATCTTTGTGTTTGCCGCACCAAAGCTGACCCTAGCGGTACGAAGCCACATAGCGAGGTGTGCTCAAAAGCCCCTCGAATGCAGCTCTTGGAGTGCACTTGTCTGCCAAGCATCTCTCACCAAAGGAATCAAGAGTCTGCAGCTTAATGCAAGAGTTTGCAGTTTCACGATGCCTTGCAAGAGTGTCTTGACAAACAATGAGAACGCGCACGATGCGCATATTTTACGAAGCAGCCACCGACTGCCAAACCTCAGGACCTCTGTTCAAGCCATGGATTGACACATATGGACAAACAGCCCATAGCTAGATATAGTTAGATCCTTCGGTGGCGAACGACATACAAAAATCATCACACCTTTTTCCTTGTGTCCAGTTCTCCCAGGTATGGCATGCAAGTGTTTTTGAGAAATTGGGCTTCACCTGCCCCTCACCTCTCGGGATTCAGAAAGCCGACCCGAGTTCGCTTTCTCGCCGACCGGAAAGCTTTCCCGCTTTCAGGGCGGGTCGGACCGGCGATGTCCTGCGACGGGTCGGACCGCTTCACATGTACAGCTTTCAGGATGTTACAAGTCTGGATTCTTCCAGGGCGAATCGGCCGCGAAGACGAAGTCCGCGACCTGCGGGGCAGCCCGGATTTGGGTTCAGGTTGGTTTCGAACCCGTGGGTTTCTGGGTGTGGAGCATGGTAAAAGCGAGTAGAACGACCGGTGGAAACGGGTCGAAAAATGGAGCCGGTGAAAGGCTAGAGCCTGCTGCCCCAAAACGATGTGCGAAAAAGATTGAAACAGCATGTGAAGGGTCAAGGTGTTTGGTCCTTTTGGGCTTCGGACTCCACGGGCTACCAAGAACAATCGTCGACATGTTCTCCATTGCCTCGGACAGAAAGGCTGAAGATCTTGTATCATGTGTATCCCTAACAGATCAACTGTGTTCGTTCTTGTCCCATCTAAACCCTCAACCCTAAACGGGCAAACGAGGGAGACCCGACGAGACGAGCTCAATTCAGCCACCGAGGTCGTGGTCGTCCCAGCTGTCGACCAGCTGCGCCGGAACCTCGAAGCCTGGGTTCCAAGGCCTCCTTCGAGGCGTGGAACCTCCTCCTGATTCCATGATCCATGATCCATGATCCTGGATGATCCTGGATGATCCTGGATCCTGTGGGTTATGACCCCAGTACTGATGATGCGAAAGAACAAAAATGCACTGGAAGAGTGAGGATCTAAATGGATTCAGGATATATAATATACATATTATCAGAGAAGAGATGTGAAGAGTATGCTTAGCATGCTTGTAATTGTGACACCCAACATTCGCAGATGAACTATCTTAGACTAGACACAACATTGATCAAACACAGTCAAACCTCAACTTTTGATTTGTCACACAATGTCAAAAGTCGTCAAACTGCTGAGGAACCATAGAGCCGGAATCCGGAAGCACCTGATCAAACAGTTGGACTCACACGGCACCGGTCTGGCACTGGTAAATCAAACTTCCTTGAACACTGTTCTTTTGTGTTGGATCCCGAGTCCAAAAGACAGCTTTTACCACACCGGCCTGGGAACGGGCGATGCCCCCGTTTTTCCCCCTGCCTGCACGAGCTCCCCTTGCCTGACGACGGTTTTATGTCATTTCTCGAAGCGAAGCAACATGAAGCAAATGCCAGTTGTCCATCGGCCATTCTCAAGAGATTTGCCATGTCGGCATCGTTTTTGCGCTGTTTCATTCACTCAAGCAAGCAGTGCCAGGCCAGCAGTGCCAGGGTCATGTGCCATAGCAGTACATACCAGTCCAGGTCTCTATGGCGCCATGGGTCCTGGGGGTGTTCCCTGTCTCCAAGATCTTCACACCATGGCGCCCTCGCGCGCGACGTCCGAGTGCCCAACTTCCATTGACCGCTCAAGACGTGTCCCGATTGGAGCTTCAAGAGCCCGCGGCCTCGTGGGCGGGGCGGTGTGGGTGGGGCGTGAAGAGGGCGGTGTGGTGTGTGATTGGCAGAGAAGAGGTGTGGGTTCTTGCGCGTGGTGTGTGAATTGATTCGGGCCAGTTGTGGAGGGCATCCTTTTTGGGGAGACAGAGTGGCATCAAAGTGGCATTCTTCACTGAAGCGCTGACCGCATCCTATCACCTTTCCCAACATTTTGGCCCTCACATGATGTTTTTGAAGAAATACCTGATGTCATGTTCAGCTCTTGCCCGGTTGTACCGAGCAAGGCGCGGCGCGGCGCTGGGAGCCCAAACCATCTTTCCGCCCATAGGCAAACTCGCCGTCGTAGACAGAACCATCCTCCGGCTCAACAGTCGAGAGGGTCCATCCATTCGGATGGGCTGAGGTTCATCGCCACCATCCTCCTTCTTCACCTGCCATACCTCATGCCACAGCTTCACTTAAACACTGCAACATCAGAATTTCCTGGAAAAACTTGCAAGCACTCACCTTGCAACCAGCCGAATTCCCCATCATCCATATCTTGAGCCTCTTTCACCACCGCCCAACACACATGCGCCATGAAACACGCGCCCATGGGACATGTCGCTTTCACCGCGCCCAGTTCACCCGGTCCTCTGCACAGGCAAACAAACCGCGTCCATGGCCTCGGTCGAAGCTGCCGTCGACGCGCTTTCGTCGAACGGCGGAGGACTGAGCCGCTGGGCGCTTGTCGTCGAGCCATTGGCCCTCGTAGCGATTTCCATTGGAGTACCTTGGAGGAGCGGGGAAGGACATAGAAGGTTTAACATGGTGAAAAACACGGTCGACAGTCGTTTGGATGATATTTTTTGAGAGACTGAAAGACAAATCTGTGGATTCGCGGACAGAATCTCCGTCACCGTAGGATGTCTCACTTGGGAATTCCCACGCCTCGCCCATTTCCTCCAAACCTCCATCCGCCACCTGATCCGCGCATTCGCCAGGATGCTGGAAGAGTCCATGGCCCGATGCTCGATCATCCACCCATTGGCCTCCAACGAGAGCACAAACCACGTGTACGGCACCACTCACCACCACCGTCGGGAGCAAAGCGGTGTTGGGTTTCAGGAAAGAACATAAGTTAATATTTATATACTGGATTTGAACGACCCCCACAAATTCAATGATTTCTTGTCCTCCTCCCATGGGGGCATTGAGATCTCTCATCATGTTCCATTCTTTCGCCATCGCATGCCATCGCCCAAAACCGCGCCGCCCCGCGCAAGACGCGTGCAAAACACGTCGCGAAAAGCGGTCGGTTTGGACGCCTGCCTATCAACCAACATGAAGAAAATTCCATAGTTGGTCATGAATTAAGCCATATCAAATTCCATCAATCAAATTCCATGTGTCTGCATCATGCATCCATATGTTTCCTTGGCCCGAATTCCTCTACAGCAATTTCTTCGGGAACGCCACGGCCTTTTCGCCCTCCGGAAGAAAACGGCGGAGGCCGCGCTCCGCCCGCGCTGCCGGCCGCGCTCCGCCCGCGCCTTTGAAGCGGTCGCCGTTGGAGTAAATCAGTTCACCCTCGCCTTCCTTCTTGGCCTCGCGTCACCGAGGTTTTCTCTCGACCACGGTCCTTGAAAAGGTCCTTTCACCCATTGCGACGACGATAGGAGCGTGGAACTTGGTCAAACATCCGCATGTTGGTTTGAGGACTAGGTATCTGAAACACTGAAACGTTTATGATGAAAACTCCGAGACGGTGTTGTTTTTTTGGTGACTGCACCATTCTTCTCATTCTTTATCCCATTCTCTTGGACCACCCATTTCTAAAAGAAACCGGCCGGGCGTTCCGCCGAACCTCCTCCGTCTGAGCTCCTGACATCGACCCATTGGCCTATGAACTTGTCTCCGTAAGTATACACCAGGGTACCTTGCCCATGGACCTGCAAGGCGAAGGCCACGTCGAAGGCCACGGTACGGCGAAGGCATGGTAAGGCCACTGATGGCCTGCTGCTTTTTGTGTCGTTTTTTCATGGTTTTTCTCTCATGGGTTTTCCTATAGGTGTGGGTGTGTATATTTGACAATAGGAAGCGATCCCACTGCAGTGGGTTTTTGATCTATTTCAGCTATTTCCCTTCTTCCACGGGGGTCGAACTGGAAGGTCTCCCTATTTTAATACACTGCCATATGTCCTCTTCCCTCGCAGGTGTGGACGAACAGAGGGGACGACGACGACGACAACAACAGCTGCCGCAGCACCAGCGTTTTCATGATGTCGCAGCCGCCAGCATCAAAGCACAAAGCAACACCGAGGCCGTGCCTGGCCTTGTCTTGCTTCCAGTAGCCATCGTACTTTTCACCATTTTGGTATGTCAAGGTGCCATAGCCTGAACGAGCAAAAGCTGAGGGGTCTTGCGAACGACGACCGCCGTGGCGCTGTGGCCGCCGTTTCGCTGCTGGTTGTCCTGCCTTCTTTCATGTCATTCACCCACTCACCATCGTATGTGTTCCCATTCGGGAAAACCTCAGAACGGAAGATCAGCTGGTTCGAACTGAAGTTTCTCAAACTGCTTAGATGGAAGTGCACAACATATGTGGGCATGGCTCAACACGTATATCCACACTTGCGGTTGCCTGGGTCTTTCATGGTCTTTCATAGTTTGTGGACTTTTGTTGAGCCATATAGCATCGGTCATAGCCATATCTACAGCACTTGTCTAGGAAGGAGGGGACGTGTGGTTCTTTCCAAAGTAAGGACGTGGCATAGATCCCCCTGCCATGCATTTTGCCATCTTGCCAATCTCCCTCGTAGACGCCACCATCCGCATATTGGTACCTCGGAGCGATCCGGCCAACCATGGACGTCCATCGTTACTCGACGCTTGACTGATCCACCCTCGCCGCGGGTGAGGGGGGGGTTCGGTGACAGGCGCCACAGTCACAGCATCGAGGCCACGTCCCTCTGTTTTCATCTCTTCATCTTCATATCTCTTCAGGCTCGGTTCACTGGGTCAGTTCTCCCTTCGGATGGACTGTGACTCAGGCTCTCCCTTTCGGAACTTGTGGAGAACATATAGATGGTACATAGCTGGATCCCTCTACAATTTATCTTACCTTTGGTTGGACTGTCAGGAAAAGACGATCTGGAGCGCAGCACCCAACAGATCACCCAGGAACGAGCGAGGAGACGGAGATAGACGGAGGGACCATGGATGATGGGACCTCCCGGACAAACCGGATAAGACATGATAAGAAGTGTTCCCCCAAAATATTTGAAAGAGTGTCATATCAAAGCTAGATCATTTCATATCATTTCCGCAGTCCTTGCTTGACTCTACTAGTGCAAATTACCATCAACGAATGTGCGACCATGCAGGGGGGACACCGGGTTTTAAGAGTAATTGTTTAAACATGTTCAAATCTATATATATATATAGCCATGCATGGAGGTAGTTAGGTAGGTAGGTAGGTAGGTAGGTAGGTAGGTAGTAATGCAATATAATGTTAATATGATGTATGACTATGTATCCATATGTATCCACAATATATCCTCCTTCTCCTCCTCCTCACCCTGAGCACATCTTCCAGCCATGGCTCTTCCCCTGACCATGCATCTTGCCGTTCACCCAATCACCTTCGAACTTCTCCACCACACTGCCACGCGCGCTGACCTGAGCCACACTGACCAGATTGCTCACCTCCTTGGGAGGTGATGGGCTCCTCAGTCCGACTTATTGACTTATTCACACTTGTTACTAGTAGCTTCTTGCTACTCACCAGTCAGTTACTTCCACCAGTCAGATCGGGGTGGAAGTCCGACCAGTGGACTATCACACCAGTTACTGAAATATCACACCAGTCAGCTACTTCCAGCATGCAAGCTGTTAACATGCCGAATCTGACGTCCCGGCGTATGTGACCACGCCCTTCCCGTGCCGCTTGTCATCCTTCCACTCCCCCTGGTAGACGTCGCCTTCGGCCTCAAATGGGCATCTTCCAATGTCTTTAAGTCAAAACCATGACAGGGACGAGCTTTCAGACCTTAACAGCTGCTGGTCTCCATGATCATTCTTCTTGGATCACCTCTGCTTTAAGCTTGGCAGGCTGCATACTTGTAAGTGCCGCGTCCATGCATCTTGCCATCGTGCCTGATCAAACCGGATGAAACGAAGATTGAACTTGCTGCATGTGTCGTTTCTCGCTTGAACAACGTGAATTCATTCCAAGATGCAACCTCACCCAGCTTTGATCAACCCTCTGAGCCCTGTGCCACTCCCCTTCATACTGGTCTTTGTTCGAGTATGTGAGTGAACCTTAGCATCGCATCATCGCAGCTTTTCAGACAGCTCGGCACTGATTTGAAGATCATCTGGCAAACATCTTGGAGGCGCATGCCACCTGTCCCTGAATATGAACAGGCTGCTCTACTTGCAGAACCCTGGTACTGAAGAATATCACCATGACTGATCATACCCAATAGGCAAAGAATGGTGCGCCTTTCTCTACCTATTCACTTTCAGTCAACCCAAGAAATGTCTTTTTCCCGCGACTTCTCACGCAGCCGAGCCACCATGACCATGAATCCGTCCATTCTCCCACATGCCCTCATAGCGGTTGCCGGACGCGAAGACGGCAACCCCTTGGCCATGTATCCTGTCCTCAAGGAGAGTCGGAAAGAATTTCAAGAAGTTACGCTGCAGAGAAATACCTGAAATACCATGGTGTGGCTTGCCAGACTCGTGCGGATTGTTTTGTCGATGGGTTCGATATTCTTCTCAAAGTAGGTGAAATCGGTAGAGCTTGAAGATGCCCCTGGTGTGTACAAAAGAACTGGCACAAGAACAAAGAGGCTCAAATTGATCTGCTTGGTCTGTAGAAACCACCAAACTCTTCCGTTCAGGAAAAGGAACCCGGTCCTCCTGCCAATTGCCTTCGAAAATGGCACCATCTTGGTATGTGAACCTGCAAGAAGCGTCGTTGGCTCATGGAAAGAAGAGATGTCAGGTGTAACAGTCCTTGGGTTTATAGGCCCCAGACCCAAGAAGAACCCCAAGGAATTCTAGGCATCGATGGTTCACTACGGCTGACTATGGGTCATTAGAGTCGTTGACTATGGTTGACGTCGCTCAGCGCACTGTTGTCAGCGGCATATACTGGATTCAGCCCATGGGCTGGAAAGAAAGACGCTCCTTTTCGACCTGACAGAAGTGATTCAGTCTCATTCTCCGGATCGCGTTCACGTGTTGAGTCCGACTGGAGGCCCTTGTTGCAACTCCCAAAACTGCACCGCTTTTGCCTCGACAAGCGGCTGCCAGTCTTTCAACAAGGAGATCCCTGGCCCGGGTTTTGGATGGTTTTGGTGCATGATCCTTCCAGGAGGTTGAACTGAGGTCCCCCATGGTCCCCATACACAAATGGAACGACGCGAACGTCGCGAACGCGGCCGAACCGTTCTCCGCGTGCCTTCCATGGCCTTCTCTCTTGCCATAGACCCAACTTAGTGTTCACAAGCTGCTTTGGCTATGGGTATTTGGTATCTATGGGTGCTGAACCAAAATCATTACTGATTGATCTCCAGATTCTAGGCTTTTGACCTACCGCCATTTCACAGCGTGGAGTCGATGATTTCATCCACACACTGAACCCCCCTGACTGACCTCACACAGCCGATCTCATGTTTGTAAAGAGGCTATGCCGATTTCTCGTTCGGCTCAGAAAAAACACTCTCAATTAACTCGTAATATCTACCGACTCCACATTTCTCCACGCCCCGCAGCCATTTAAGGTCTCCACTCACCTTCGTAGCGCTCGTTTCCAGCATAGATCAATGTGCCCCTCCCGTGGAACAAGCCATCCTGAGCAGACCAGTCAATCTCATGACCACTCGGTCTGCGAGGCACGCGAGAGGCGCAGACCGAAAGGACCGGAAGACGCTGCCTTTTTCTGCCCATCTTCCATCTGACCCTTTGGTTTTGGAACCATCTTACTATATCTTGCCGTATCTTTCTTCTACCCATCCAACATATTCTAGAATCATTTCTCGGAACCAACATCTAAGCCATTTCAAGCGAGAAATCTCTGGACGCACTTTTTTCGCCCAAACTTGATCGAGCTACCCTTCCACTGGTGTAAGCATGCTTGAGATTAATTACTCATGAAACCAAGAGTCCTACCTTCATCCAAATATCGTGGAGGGGGACTTATTTTCGTTGGATAGAGGGCAAGTGTCTAAGATAGATGGTCAAAGGCCAAAGGGCAGGTGAGTTAGGGTTTTCTGTTGGTGTCAACAAAGCAAAGAGATCGTTTTCTGCAACTGAGCACATCTATTCGGGCAAAACATTACAAATCAATGGCGAACGGCTAAGTTTGCCCAATTTTTGATGCAACACATCAACACTTTGGAAGAGGCTTGGCCAAATTCAACCCTTGTTTTCCTTGTTCTGCTTGCCTGCAACTCTTGATGATTTGGGTGTGGACTGGAACCAGTTGCTTGGCACCTCCCCTTCCATTCGACGCTGCATGTCGAATTGAAGGGACTGTTGAAGCATGTTAAAGCTAATTGTCTCATGCGTTCTGGAAAGGACAACCCAGTGAGACGTCCCTCAACCATGTCCCCAACCTCCAAACATGGCATGTTTGATATTGTTTGATGTTGGACCATGATCCGCCCATCCGGCCGGGTGGGAGCTCGGAATACCAAGTGGCCCTGATCTGTCCATTGTATGCATTGCCCGGCTCACCCATGTCACCTGGACAGATCGCAACTTCAAACCCGAAAAAATGTGAGTTTCCCTCAAGGTGTATGACAGTTCGTTCACACTGGACAAATCGTCTTCGGAGTTTCCAGCGTCTGGCTCTCTTACAATGGCCCTTGTTGACTCCCCAAACGCCACAAAAATACAAAGCAAATGCCCGAGAACAAGGGTCGACCTGCGCAACTTGGAATCGGCTTTTGGACTCCACGCAGGCACCCTGCAGGGTTCTTTGGATCAACTCACCCCTGCTATCCCTGGTGAGCTCGCTCTGGGAGCTTTTCGGCACAGAGTTGTTGTGGACAGAGCTGCCGGTGGCCCCAGGTTGGTCAATCGCACATGCATGAATCCGTTCCAAGTGGATGCGATCAAGAAAGTCCTCTGATCCTAAACGGACCGGTTCTTTGTTTTTAACTGTTTTTGCTTGTGCGTTTTGCACAATTCATTTCTGATTGCAAAGAACCCTTGAGCACGATTTTAGGGCAGCCCCTCGAGAATTTTGAGAGGGGAAAGCTAGACCACAAAGGGTAACGCCACGCTCCTCTATGGCCCTTTTCCCGCGCTCCTTTTTGCACGGCACCCCTTTGCGGAAAGCTCCAACGAAAGCGCTTCTGCTGCCCCCACTTTCCCCTCGTCGTGGCTGTTTCGGTTACCTCGGTTCATTCGGCCGTTGTCCTGCACGCTTTTCGGGTGCGGACCGAGCGCCAGGCTGAGGCAATTGAATTGCAGGCTGACAGGGTGAGCGCCGGTGACGTTGCACGCAACGTTGGGCACGAACATTTAGAGACTTTGAGCGCTTTAACACATGAGCAGGCGATGAGCAGGCGCCAGTTTTGCCAAGCGATTTGCGGCGCGACTTGCGGGGGCGCCTTTGCCTCGAGCGTCGATCACCCCGAAACCCAGCCGCACCTGGGAAGCGGCCTGTGACAACCACGTCCACATTCCACGTGCCGGTCGCGAATTCGGCTGCTGACGACTCAACCTTTTCGCCCGACGAAGTGCCGATGAACACGCGTGAACCCGTACTCCACAGGCGGCATGATCCTTCAACCATCTTCACATTGATGTCGCCAACGCCCCGTGCCCCCCAAGATGTCGACAAAGCACGATTCGACCAACGACAAGCGCGATTGGACTCCGTGGACTCCGTGGACCGTCTACCTGCGTTTTCGCGTCTACTCGCCACACACGTGCCCAACTGGATGTCAGAGTACTTGGGTCCAACTGGATGCCTAGATGGAGGGTCCAACTGTCCGGATGTCGGGCGTGCTCCAGCCAGCGACGGCACCGTTGATGTCACGCCTGGGATCGGACGTGCCTTTCGGCCAGAGAGGCCAAATCCTGCTACTTGAGCCGAGATTGGCTCGGCGCGAGAAGGGCAGCACTACCTCGACCTGCAGAAAAAGAATAAAAGGACCGAGCTATGTCATCCCAGGTCTTGCATTGCTGAGGGGTCTTTCAAGCTGGGAGATCTCTGACCTGGAGATCCACCAGGTCAGAGATCAGGTGGCCCGGAGGGTCTTTTCTGTATCCCAGGTAGTGCCGTCTTTCGAAAAAGCACATGGTTGACATGGCGTATTTCTGGGTGGAGAAATCCTGAAACATCCTGAGCCAAAGCAATGGTGGATGATCACCTCCAGGTTGGATGGTTCTCCAGCTGAAGGACCCGAGTCGCCATTTTCGCTGCTGAACAGTGCTACACCCCCAGTCAGCCACTCTCTTTCTTCCGGAAAAGGACCCACGCATGGCCCTTTCCTGGAAAAGGGAACCAAAAGAAATCTTTCGAAAACCATCCTACTGGCTCGCCCTTTTGGTCATTTGTGCCCGTGAAACCCGAGAGAGAGAGAGAGATAGATAGATAGATAGATAGATAGATAGATAGAGAGAGAGAGAGAGATAGATAGATAGATAGATAGATAGAGATAGATAGAGATAGATAGAGATAGATAGAGATAGATAGAGATAGATAGAGATAGATAGATAGATAGATAGATAGAGATAGATAGAGATAGATAGAGATAGATAGAGATAGATAGAGAGAGAGAGATAGATAGATAGATAGATAGATAGATAGATAGATAGATAGATAGATAGATAGATAGATAGATAGATAGATAGATAGATAGATAGATAGATAGATAGATAGATAGATAGATAGATACATAGATACATAGATACATAGATACATAGATACATAGATACATAGAGATAGAGATAGAGATAGAGATAGAGAGAGGGAGAGGGAGAGGGAGAGGGAGAGGGAGAGGGAGAGGGAGAG
>CAXAMN010002113.1:1176652-1186811 GCA_963970005.1 Durusdinium trenchii
GAGAGGGAGAGGGAGAGGGAGAGGGAGAGGGAGAGGGAGAGGGAGAGAGAACTCAAAGAGAAACATGGCCAATCCCCTCGCGCCACATGGCTAGTCAAAACCGGGACCATGTCTGGCAGTCGTTCCTTCTGCTTCATGTTCCGTGGTCGTTCGTCCCCGTCCAATCGGTGCCATGACCGGTGCTTCTTTCGGCTGCGAAGCGCAACCAAACTCCCAAAGCCGGACGAGCTTGGACGGCTTGGAAACCCTTGGGACGGATCAACAGTGCTCACGCACGCCATGGATCGCCAAACTCTTAGCGTTTCATGGACATATTCTATGGATATCTTGGGTCTCCCCAGATGTCTCCCCTATGACGTGTAACAGTGGATGATGATGGTTCAGTTGGAGGCCTTTTTGAACAAATGTGAGAACTGTTTACTGACTGAGTCAGGGGTAAGTTCGGACCGACCAAGGTAGGTTTTCTCCCTACCCTTGGTGGAAGGAAGAGAATGCATCTCTGCACAGGCACCATCCGGTGCTTCAAGTGCCGGACTTCCAACTGATTCAATATGATTCAATGGTATCCCTTTCTGTCCATCCAGGGCTTACGAGCAACACGGGGTCATCCTAAGCTCTTTTGGGAGCTCAATCCTTCTCAAAAAGTGAGTTTTTGAAAAAGAATCATGACGTTGGGCATGTTCCAAAGATTTCCAAACATTTCAAGCGTCTGATCAACTATCTCAGACTTCCATCTCCGTTTTCTGTCCACGGTCACCCAGTGAAGTTCCGCACGTTCCGCACCGTGAAGTTCCACCACGAAACCCGCCGGGTTCGTGTGAACTTCACACGACCCCGGCAGTGCCGGAGTTTACGGCGTGGGTCCTGTGGGGTCTTTTTGTCATAGATTCCATGATTCTTAGACACCTGATAAGATATATGTCAAGCATGTTCGAAAACATATGAAGATCATGAAGAGGTTTGACCATGAAAACAGCCAAGTGTTTCTGTTTTTAGAATCAAGAGTCTACATGGTCACATGGAGATCCCTGGATCATTGATCACAGCATTGATTGGACCACATCGAGCACGTCGTGCCCAGCATCGCCACCGAGCCTCGGAACGGTCAGGCGTCACCAGAACCCCTCATGGTCCCTGAGTCACCGTCGTCATGTGTTTCTTCTTTCATTCAAGTCCGAGATTCTTTCAACGCGGAGAGAAGCACAGGAGTCAACGTCTGAGCACAAGACGTAATTATATCATGTGCTTAGCTCTGTGCTTGGTCCTCGTCCATTTCACGAGCCACTGGGCGCTTTTTTCTGCGCATGAGCTCGGACCCCGTTCCGAGACACTCGGAGCGCTCTGAGCTTGGGGCAAAGGAGAAGAACGGCGCAGCAGGCTTGGACATATGGCCAAGGGAGTTGGGAAACCTGACAATCTCAACAGGCCAGGTGCCAACATGTTGTCCATTGGGTGTATCCCACTACCAGTAACAGTGGATTTTTTTCAGCTCCTCAACGTTTGGCCCATGGGAACCTCGGAACGAAAACCGCCAACCAAAACCATCTGTTAACGGTTCTGCTTATCCGCCCGTGACTTTTTGAGCAGCTCGGAGTAGTCTATCAAAGCATCCTCTGTGACGATGAAGGTCAAAAAAGAACAGCACCACTTTCAGGCGTCCCACCAGCTGTGCACTGAGATGGGTCTCTTTCGGCTTGTGGAAGGACCCAAATCCTAGCGCGAAGGAATCGAGTCATGACATCTGCGTCCTGCTTGGATGGGTCTCCTAATGCTAGGATTCCTTTCTTTGGTTTCCAGAGGGGAGTCTTGGACCTTGAGACGAAGTCCGGACTTGGAGTGAATGGGAGTAGAATCTGCTTCACTTGCTTGCTTCCCACTTCTGGCCCATCTTGGAGATACAAGCCCCCAATTGTTTCCATGAGTGAGACGGAGCTGCTGCGCTCTTTATAGCGCGCTGAGAGAAAGAAAGAAGCACACAATAAGTATTGAAAAGGTATATGGACATATATATATATATATATATATGGACCTGACTCTCAATGCTGGAGATCCCTGGAACATCCTGGAACATAGAGGCTGACCTTTTCCACCTGTTCTTGCTGAATTAGTGGGGCAACCAATCCCCTCTACGGACTTCCTGGGTAGGGAGCCGAATTCTGTGGGTCAGACCACGCATATAATTAGCAAAAGGGCTCAAAACAAGCCGTCATCTCACCACAAAATGGCATGATGGTGTTGGAATCGCCTGATCGCTTCGTTACGCTTGAGACAAGTTGGATCGCACCATTGGATGGTGACTGTTCCGCGAAAGAAACATACGCCCTCTGGTGTGTAAGGGCATGCTTCCAAACCATCCTGAATCCTGTGCTTCATTGCGCGTAGGAACCCTATCTGGGCACCTTTGGGTGGACTGACTTGTGCTGGAGCCCCTGCACACATAGAGCCCCTGGCGCACATTCTTTTGGGATGAACTTTGCCAGTCAATGAGGTTCTTTTTAGGACTCTGCAAATTCTATCTCCCTCGATCTTGCTCTGTCAAATCTAGAGAAAGCTCCAACTGAGCCCACCAGAAACCCCACACTTGGGTCACCTTTCTCTTCTACAATACCCAGACACTCCATGTATGCCACCTTTCTCTTCTACAATACCCAGACACTCCATGTATGCCATATATGCCGCCCCATTGACCCCCCTGGCACCACCCCTGGCCTGATCGGCATGTATACCAGTCCCATGGAACGTCTGGGATACCGAACCCCACCGTGTCATTTGACCTGTCCCAAAACACCGAGCAGGTCGCCCCGCTCGGTGTAAGACGACGCCCCGGTCCCACACCGCTCGTCGCTTCGCGACCACGCCCCGGTCCTAAGGAGGCCGTGCGCATGGGCAGATCCGGCAAGCTCCGCGGAGACTGAGCGTGTGTGGAGTGTTGAACGTTCGGAACACCGAGATCGAACCATACCGAACCATACCCAACCATCCGCTCCATGGGACTGGTATAGATGCCAGGCCGGTGCCAGGGGGGCTCGGCATATATGGCAGTCCGAGTGTCTGGGAGATGTGCCTGTTCCTGTGCTGCTCGATGAAAAGGAAGATGGAATCGGTTGAACCACGGTGACGGAGACGATGGATATCTATGGCACACAACTCGCCGATCTCCGTCGGTCTCCGTCGGGACGGGTGGAGATGGAGATAGATGGTGGATGATACTGCTTAGTGGTGCGCACCATCGTGTGTCTCAGCATCCTACATTGAACATCCTGAGGGCAGCTTGACCAGGTTGATGTTCATGATTGCTCTCAACGGGAATTCTGGGTGACTGGTGAGGCTAACAAGTGGATATGCTTCGTGAACAAGTTGATCATCAAGTTGCTTGATGATCTTCATCGCTCGTTGATGGCCTTTGACCCTCTCGCACCAGCCGCTGAGGGACTCTTTGAGACTCCCCATGTCCGGAGTCTAACCGCTAAACGAAGCCACTTGTTCGGAAAGAGACTCAAAACGTGTTGATGCTGCTTTCTGTGCTGCTTGTGTGGATCCATAGCTGTTGTCAATGTCCATCCCCCTGAGTCCGAGTCCAATCCCGTCGAAAAGTGCTTGTCCGGCAGGAAAGAACATCACATCCCCTCAACAAACTGCCACAACCCGCACCCACCTTGCAGCCCGCCCCAAACCATCCAATTCCCCAACAAAACACAACGGGCACCGCATAAAAAGAACCACCGTTGCCACCCTTCAACGAGCGAGCGCCAAAACGGCGCCACGATGGCCGCGACGGCTCCGGCCTTGGGAGTCTGTTTGATGGGCCCGCGCCACCACACGCCATCCGAAGGACGAAGGCCCAGGCCACACACTTCCAAGCCTCCGCGGTCCGCGGCTCGTCGATGCGATGAGTGACTGGAGGATACTGCATGCGGTGCTTCGGTGGTTGCCACCCGGCCGTGGGTCACGGTTGGGTTTGTTCTTTCAGCCAACCTGCGGGTTGCAAGCGGAGCACCTAGATTGTCTGATTTTGAGTTTGGAGTCAAACTGCAGCTGCAAGCGCCGTGCGAACGCTCTCTTCATACTTCTTTAAACTTGAGCAAGAACATTTGGTGCTTCGCAGTGACTTGAAGATGTCACTCTGCAACATTCACCAACCAGATCCCAAAAAATGTATGGAGAAACAACTCCTAACACCTCGGTCTGGCCTTCAGCTTGTTGGCACTCCGTGGATTGATCCGAGCGTAACCTGCGGGTTCGGAGCGACCGAACGAGCGTTCGGAGCGACCGACCCGGCCCGTGGTGTGGAGCGTGAAGCTGGCACCCGAACGGGTCCTGAGAACAGTTAACAGGGTAAGGAGAGTATCATCCCTCCCCATGTCATCTTCGGAAACAGCCATGAAATAGACATCTTTCATGGTTCCTGTACAGCATGTTTCCTGCCCTGGAAAGGTCACGCCGACCAGGGAAAGCGCTGGGGTGCTCACACGTCGGCGAGGCCCAAGATGTCCTGGAGCAAAGCCGGACGCAAAGAGTTGCGGTTTGTGTCAGGTGCCGCACTGAGTCATGGCTGAGGCTGTGAGTCATGGCACATATGCTAGTCGTATTGTTGACGAACTAAAAAAGGTACTGCTAACAGCAAGATCGATGCCCCTTCACTAGGGTAGGTTGACCTCCTGTCGGTCGTCCATTCTGTTCAAAAATTCCGTGGCGTCTCAGCGCGAGGTGGGCGGGAACCCTCTGCCGTAACCTGTCTTCCGAGGTCTTTGAAGCTTATTGAGGATTTTTAGGTCATGAGTGGGGCATGGTCACCTTGTGGAATGAGCTGAACAGTCGAACAAAGGAAATCCAGACCAGGGGAGTCTGTCCTACCCAATCCGCGGAATCCAGACCAGGGGACGCATTCTGATGTTTTGCATGGCCTTCGATTCAACGAGGTGGCCCGGTGCGATGGCCTTCGCTTCGATGCGACTCCGCAAGAACCGTTCGCGAAGTCGACTCAAGAGTCACACCCGAAAAGAGACTACAAGGAAGAAGAGCAATCAAGAAACATAATATAGACGAGTAACATATTTAGTACATTCAATCCAGACACACATTTAAAAAAAATCGAGCTTTTCTTTCTTCGATCTTTGTACCTTTCGACCGGTCTGATGCTGTTCGACATTCCGATTTCAGATTCGCTCACTGAGCACATCATCAAGGACACGCAGCCTGGCATCAAGAGGGCCTTTGAGCTTTAGAACGACCATGAACGACTGCTGACATTTCCATGGTCCAGCAATGCTCGCGGCAAGACCTGGCAATGCTCGAAGGCATAAGACTCCAGCGCCAACCCCCTTCTACCGCTTCTACCTCGAGCACCGGAATGGACGCCTGGCTTGAAAAAGTCTGTGCCATTCCTTCTCATTCCTTCTCTATTGCACGGCCCGACCTCTTTCTCTTTTTAAAGCTTCTCTCGGAGCGGCAGCAGAAGCGGCCAGGCACTACTGACATGTCTGCTTGAGACGGTTGGGGGCAGCACGAGAGTCACTCACCCGAGTAGAAGCTCCTACATGCAACCAGCTCTACGAGCGGTTACGAGCTCTAGCATATCAACGGAGAAAACCACACACCCATCGGGGGGGCTCCGCAGTCGTATCGAACCTCAGGGTTCAGTTAGCACAAAAACCCTCCAAACTGTTGTGTTAAGTTGGGACTCCAAACTTAACACAACAGTCTCGAACACATCACCGTAGCTGATAAGGTACGACTGAATTTTTAGGGATAAACAATCCAACGTCAATCCAACTTGCGAGTCCAGTCCATCGGCCAACCCCATGGTGTGAACATGTTCGTTCAGGCTTCACCAGCAGTAAAGCTCAAGTTGCAAGACCAGGCAGCACAGGCGAGGTCACCTCTTAGATCCTTTCATGTCGGCTCTTGCTATCATTGAGACGCAGAGTCGTCCCAAAGTGTTGGTTTCGTCTCCTGACCACACAATGCCCGAGCCGTCGGCTTGGAGGAGGAAATCGGGAAAAAGTTCTGAGCAGCTTGAAGGGCAGGGCAGGCCATTTCAAAAGCGCGCTGAGACAGGTGTTCCGGTCACCTCGGGGAATCGTGCATTTTTGTGGCTCCAATGCTGAACAGGCAGCGTTCGTTTTGCTGTGTAATTACGTGTGGTGCATTGTGGGCCACGTGGCTCGTGGCTTGGCGTCACATGGTTGTTTCGTTCGTCCGTGGCACACGGGGTGGTCAAATTTGGTCAAGTAGGTCTGTGCTGTTGTTACCATTCTGCCTTCTACGCAGTCGCGGGTCACGCAAAAAATGGGCGCCTCCTTGAGCACCGGCCCATGTGCCTCCCGGAACGTCGATGTCGCTGGAAACCCAGCAATCCCTAGTGCAAAACAATCAGACCTTGCATTGTACAGTTTCTCCAAGTGGGGATGGAACGGGTTGCCATCTTTGGAGCTGACAGCTGTCCGGGACACCTCCCCACCCCACACCACTCCCGGTGTCAGCCAGCGCCGCAAAAACAGCCACCCGTGCTCCTTGGCACGGGCAGCTTGAGGCTCACTGATCAGGAACCAACGCCTCAGTTTTCCAAAGCGGTTGCCAGTCGAGGCGAGTTGAGAAACCGGTGGGTCGAAGTCCGGTTCGTACCAGGACGGCCCTTGGTTGGTGCTGGATGATTTGATCTGATATGATCGATATGCCGGTGCAGAGCTCGTGGGCGATTCTTCTGATTGTCTTTGTTGTTTGATGTATTCTTTTCCGTGAAGCTCCGCTGGGGTCCTCCCAAATATGCAGCAGACACGTGACGAATGGTTTGACACATGGTGCAAACAACACAAGATCATTGGACGGTGTTTCGGGAACATACATATGTCCCTTCGACACACCTCTCTATTTTGGCAATGTAGCATATAATGAAGATATACATGTATATGCAATACACTTAAAACATGTTGTGTTCTATAGTATATATTATACATAGAAACATATAGTAAGCCAATTGTTGACTAAGGTGGTGGAACCCAAAGTGGTGGAACCCTGTCGGGGAAGTCCTACCAGAGTCTGGGAAATTCTTGAAAACTCTTGGCTGCTTCCTTTTCTCTACGCCGCGATGATCTCCAACGGTGACACTTTGGATGTCCTTTGGACAAACTGCCGCACTGCTCTGTGAGGCAAGGTCTTCTTGAAACTGAGCATCACGGCCTTCTGGCCACCGCTGCCATCAGCCTTACATGTACACACTCATGTGTACACATCAGCCAAAGGAACCGGTCTAAAATCACTCTAATGCAGGTTGGAGCATTCTGCACTAAACCTGCGGCTAAAGCTCTTCAGCATCGTCTGGCAAGTGTGCGTTGGCAGGCGCTTCTCCAGGGACTCCAACAGCGAGCTCTGCTCTGCGTCGCTTGCCATCGCAATGACCCATTCAGCTTTTCCTGAGCTGCTGCTGTGTGGGCACATAACTTGAAGCAGTCAAAAGCACTGGTCTTCATTATAGCGATCGCCCCAAGACGACCAGTGGGTGTTATCATCCCATGACCACGGGCCGCCCCAAGAGCCACCCCACACGTCACTCTCGGACCACCACTGGTCTCTGTTCCAAGAGCGAGCCATGGCACAGCACGCAAGAAGTTCCTATGAGCTCAGGGCAAGTGCCATTGCTAGTGCATTGGAGGCCAACGATCCTCACCCAAGCCAAGGCACTCGTGAGGTGTATTCCCAGATTTGGCTAAGCCAGCCACGGTGACATGTTTGAATCGATCATTTCACCAGGTTGGACTGACTCAAACAGATTGAGACACGTGTGTCGCGTGGTACCTCATCACAGTTATATATATACACATAGACCAAGTCCAGCCAACATGTAAAAAGCAATCGCAAAGTTCCATCAGCTCATTGCAAAAAATGAGGCCATCGCTACTAGGTTGGAGGCCATCGCTAGTAGGTTGGGGGCTGCCGTAAAACCATCAAGCTTGTCAACTCTGTGAGCTGAGGGACCACCTGTTTGCAGTCCGCAAGCCATCAGTGCACAGGTATGGCCCAAACCCGGCCCGCGGATCTCGGTCCAGGGATATGCCACACAATGTGGGACCAGCGTTGCGGAGCGTCAGCTTGTAGGCCACCAAGTTCATGCGCATCCGCCCAGGGAGGTGGTGGTAGTCAATCGTCGCAGTCCCAGGGTGCAAGATGTTGAGGAAAGTTGGCTGGCTGCATGGAAGATCAAGCGTTGGCTGTCGCGGCACCTCCAATGTGTGAGACCTGTTCACCCCAGCAGTATGCAGATGGAGACGATGCTGAGGCGCAGCAAAGTCGCGTGAGTTCAAGCGCCTTGCTGCCCACACAAGTATCTGCGCAAAAAGCTCTTGGTATTCAGAAAAAGCTCTTTGTTATTCCGAAGCTGTCTTGAACAAGAAACGGGGACACCCTGGATTCAGAAGAGCTCTCAGGTTGAATTGGGGTGTGCGAAGAAGAACAACTTTGTAGACAGCCAAGGATCCAGGACTGAACTCGCCACATAGGCGCAGCTCCTCTCAAGTACTGCAGCCATGCCTCATAGTGCGATTCAGATGCAGACGGGTCTGCATCATCGTGGCCCACAACCATCTCGATGATGAAGAAATAGGCACCCTGCAAGCAACCAATAGAAGGCCAACGTTCATGTTGGCTATTCACCCCCCTCGTTTCTCAATCAACAGGCACTGAGGGAAACAGCAAACATGTGATTGAACTCTTGATACCCACTCCGGATTGCGCAACACGAGAAAGCAGGCCTTGAAGCCTTGGTCGATGACAATCTCTCATACATAGTCCAGCGAGGGTCTGCTTCTCGACGACGCTTACCTGGACCTATTGACGATTGTGGTGGGCAAGGTGGGCCGGAGATCACGCCATCTACTCGATGCCAGCTCTTGTAATCACATCTGGTCACATCTCCTGTGGTCAGGTTGGAAGCTGTTGGGGGGCCATCTGCCATCGGTAAAGTAGGTTGGAGGCCATTGCTAGTAGGTTGGACGCCATCGCTAATAGATTGGAAGCCTATAGTAGGTTGGAGGCCATCGCTAAAGTAGTTTGGAGGCCATCATCGCCATCGCGAGTCATCGCAAGATCGAAGGTTGGAGCCCATCGCTAGCCATCGCGATTGGAGCAGACAGTGCTTTCATGGCTGCCAATAATCGAACCAAAGCCTAAGTTTTTACCCATTTATGTGCGTCAACAAGTGACAAGCTGTCCATGAGGCCCCAGGACGAAGCTGTCAGCAGCAGCACCATGCATTGCACGCAGCGGGCCATATAGGCTTCTATCCAGGTCGAAGAAGTACGGGATCTGCACCTCCAAGGTCAACTCGCGCAGAAAGGCACTGATGCCAGAAACTCCGCCGCAAGGAAGAGCTAGCACCAATGCCGCTGCAACTGCGGGAGCCTGATCGATGCATGGTTGCTGTTACTAGTTGCCCATCGCCATCTCCCACTACATTAAAAGCCCTCAGCAAATGGCCAGATCACATAGAAGGCAAAATGCTATCAAGCCCTGACAAAGCCAGGCGACCGGTCAAATTTCCCAAACCAGTCAGGCAAAGGATACCCTTCAAGCTGCTCCATGCCATGGACGCTCCGAGAGAATGGTCAAGTCTTGAATGAGCTGACTGTATTTGCCAGGTCTATGTTGGAAAAAGTTGGAGTAGAACTCCAGCGGATTGTGTTCTAAACTCTTCTGGTTCAAACCTGAGTCATTCCTGAAGTTGACTGGACCAGAATTGATAAGCCCGTGTGTGTGTGTGTGTGTCTCAAGTCTTTTTTGACCTGAGTCCTTTTGCGCGTCCATCGACCTCACAAGGTCACCCTCAGTTTGAAGCCGAAACGGATGAGAGGCTGGAACGTCACTTCTGTTTTCAAGGCAGCAAATCTTTTAGTTCTTGGTCCACCAATCCCCCCCGGCCATTATTCAATGACTAAGCTGGCGATATGCAAAGTGGAGTTCATTGGTTTTCAATTGGTCATCAAAGGAAGTTTAGTGTACGAAACTTCCGTGTTACGGACTTTCAAACTGCTCATACACCACTCATCAATACACCACTCATCATACACCACTCAACAATACACCACTCAACAATACACCACTCATCATACACCACTCATCATACACCACTTATCATACACCACTCATCATATACACCACTCATCAT
>CAXAMN010002113.1:1186821-1219045 GCA_963970005.1 Durusdinium trenchii
ATACACCACTCATCATACACCACTCATCATACACCACTCATCATACAGCACTCATCATACACAATCATCATACACCACTCAACATACACCACTCATCACCCAGTTAGCTCTAGTTTCAAGAGCTCTCTAGCTCCAGTTAGCTCTAGTTGCAAGAGCTCTAGCTCCAGGTAGCTCTAGTTTCAATAGCTCTAGCTCCAGGTAGCTCTAGTTTCAAGAGCTCTAGCTCCAGTTAGCTCTAGACTCTAGTTTCAATACCTCTAGCTCCAGTTTACGTGGCAGGCGCAGCACTTTGTGAACCTCCATGTGCAGATTTCGTGGCAGGCACAGCACTTTGTGAACCTCCATGTGCAGAGTTCGGGGCAGGCACAGCACTTTGTGAACCTCGAGGTGCAGATTTCGTGGCAGGCGCAGTACAAAATACGTTTTCGAGAGATAGCGGACGCACCAAATGCTGTGTTTTTCAAAAGAAAGGGTGGCTCCGAAGCCAGCGCTTTGTGAACCTCCATGTGCAGATTTCGTGGCAGGCACAGCACTTTGTGAACCTCCGTGCGCAGAGTTCGTGGCAGGCAAGGCACTTTGTGAACCTCCATGTGCAGATTGCGTGGCAGGCGCAGTACTTTGTGAACCTCCATGTGCAGATTTCGTGGCAGGCGCAGCACTTTGTGAACCTCTTTTTTTCCGAACCTCGACGGGGAAGCTCCGCGGAACGACGGTTGCGAGACGGTCTCGGGTCATGGTCGGACCATTCTCGGAATCGTCCCTCCATAGTGATTAGAGGTTTCAGTTGTTTCTTGAAGTGCAGATCTCGTGGCAGGCGCAGCACTTTGTGAACCTCCATGTGCAGATTCCAGATTCCGTGGCAGGCACAGCACTTTGTGAACCTCCATGCGCAATTTCTGGCAGGCGCAGCACTTTGTGAACCTCCATTTGCAGATTTCGTGGCAGGTGCAGCACTTTGTGAACCTCCGTGCGCAGACTTCGTGGCAGGCACAGCACTTTGTGAACCTCCATGCGCAGATTTCGTGGCAGGCACAGCACTGTGTGAACCTCCATGCGCAGATTTCGTGGCAGGCACAGCAATGTGAACCTCCATGTGTAGAATTCGTGGCAGGCACAGCGCTGTGAACCCCCATGCGCAGAATTCGTGGCAGGCGCAGCACTGTGAACCTCGAGGTGCAGATTTCGTGGCAGGCAAGGCACTTTGTGAACCTCCATGTGCAGATTTCGTGGCAGGCGCAGCACTTTGTCAACCTCCATGTGCAGATTTAGAAGAGACAGCACTTTGTGAACCTCCATGTGCAGATTTCGTGGCAGGCACAGCACTTTGTGAACCTCCATGTGCAGATTTCGTGGCAAGCACAGCACTTTGTGAATCTCTCTTTTTTCCGAACCTCGACGGGGAAGCTCCGCAATCTGTGGAGCTGGAAGCTGAGAACTGGCGACTTTGTAGTACAACTTTAGTCCGCGGAGTATCTGGGGAGCTGGAAGCTGAGAACTGGCGACTTTCTAGTACAACTTTAGTACGTGGAGTATCTGTGGAGCTGGAAGATGAGAACTGGCGACTTTGTAGTACAACTTTAGTACGCGGAGTATCTGCGGAGCTGGAAGATGAGAACTGGCAACTTTCTAGTACAACTTTAGTACGCGGAGCATCTGGGGAGCTGGAAGATGAGAACTGGCGACTTTGTAGTACAACTTTAGTGCGCGGAGCAGTCTGTGGAGCTGGAAGCTGAGAACTGGCGACTTTGTAGTGCAACTTTAGTACGCGGAGTATCTGGGGAGCTGGAAGATGAGAACTGGCGACTTTGTAGTACAACTTTAGTACGTGGAGTATCGGGAGCTGGAAGATGAGAACTGGCGACTTTGTAGTACAACTTTAGTACGCGGAGTATCTGGGGAGCTGGAAGATGAGAACTGGCGACTTTGTAGTACAACTTTAGTACGCGGAGCAATCAGTGGAGCTGGAAGCTGAGAACTGGCGACTTTCTAGTACAACTTTAGTAGGCGGAGTATCTGGAGCGCTGGAAGCATGAGAACAGGCGACTTTCTAGTACAACTTTAGTGCGCGGAGCAATCTGTGGAGCTGGAAGCTGAGAACTGGCGACTTTGTAGTACAACTTTAGTGCGCGGAGCAATCTGTGGAGCTGGAAGCTGAGAACTGGCGACTTTGTAGTGCAACTTTAGTACGCGGAGTATCTGGGGAGCTGGCAGATGAGAACTGGCGACTTTCTAGTACAACTTTAGTACGCGGAGTATCTGGGGAGCTGGAAGCTGAGAACTGGCGACTTTGTAGTACAACTTTAGTACAACTTTAGTAGGCGGAGTATCTGGGGAGCTGGAAGATGAGAACTGGCGACTTTGTAGTACAACTTTAGTACGCGGAGTATCTGGGGAGCTGGAAGATGAGAACTGGCGACTTTGTAGTACAACTTTAGTACATGGAGTATCTGGGGAGCTGGAAGCTGAGAACTGGCGACTTTGTAGTACAACTTTAGTGCGCGGAGCAATCTGTGGAACTGGAAGATGAGAACTGGCGACTTTCTAGTACAACTTTAGTGCGCGGAGCAATCTGTGGAGCTGGAAGCTGAGAACTGGCGACTTTGTAGTACAACTCTAGTACGCGGAGCAAGCCGTGGAGCTGGAAGATGAGAACTGGCGACTTTCTAGTACGACTTGAGTACGCGGCTGAGTCATCTCTATTCTGTATTTTGCAAAATGCAAGACAGTTGACAGTGGTTGCTCGCTTTCGCTCCATTGGTCGGTTCCAAAGAACATCGCAGCTCGGCGAATCAGCCTGCCACATGCCCCTTTCCTATAGGTTTATTTTTTTGGAAACTTCCGCCGCCGGCTTGCCCGGGAACTACTTGTACAGGAATTTACAGGTTGGTTCTCGCCACTTTGCATATCGCCAGCTTAGTAATCAAATGAGTAAATATTATGCAGTACAACAAACAAAATACTACCATTAAGTTATACGACACAGTGTGCGCAATTGTGCATAATTACTATAGATCATTAAAAAACATAAAATACATGGCTCGAAGACTAGGATAGTCTAAATAGATCTAAATAGTACACCACGCAACGCGACCTCCAGCAACCACATCTAACACTGCAACACCCGACTGATGGACCAGACCGAGCGCAGCGCAAAAATCCGACGCGGACGTCGCAAACTCAGTGTCCAGCACCACGGGTGTGCAGGGAGGCCTGGATCAGGCGCTCGAGCGCTTGATCTCCCAACATCCGATCGCAACCCCGATCGGCGCGGCTCGGAGACATCGTCAGCTTCAGCGGCTCCAAGGGCTCCAGCTTAGGAAGCGGTCGGAAGAACTGAGCAAGTCCACCCTTTCCAGTTGGGTTAGCATGGAAAGCGAGGCAGCGAATCATTGTCAAACCCTCCCAAAATGATCCTGGGAAGAGATGGCTTGATTTCAGAACCACAAAAGTGACGGTCGGAGCCTGCCTGGTGAAGCTACCTTCATAGCCGAATGCAGTCAAGGTGTCCTGCAGCGGCACCTTTTGTCGTGTGCCCAGTTGATGATTAATCTGACTGGTATAACGGATTATAAAGGGCTACTGAATGCTAATGACCTGTCAAGGAAGCATGAAGCATGTCAGCATCAGAGTCAGCCTTCATCGTCCAAGGAAAACATGAGCTTTATAATCTTTATAGTTCCGGCTATAGTTTGCTGGCAACGGATGTTCACAACTTCCATGAAGCTCGGGAGTACGGATGTTCACTAGAGGCTCCTTGCTGCATTATTTGGCAAAGTTCGGTCCTTTCTTTGAACAGACTCCTTGAAGTCAAAGTCCTCGGCAAGACACACGAAGACCACTGTGCGCTGCAAGACCACTGTGCGCAAGTGGCAGTTGAGGTGAAAAACAGTCTTCAGTCTTCTACAAACACAGCTCAACTAAACTCCAGCAACCCTAAGCCGATAGAGAAAGATACAAGAGCGACCACCCAACTTGCGACTAAACCCATGTCAAAGCCGCGAAGGATGTCGAGCCGAACTCAGTCTCCCTCTGCGCACCTGTCCAGAATCGCAAGCACTGGGGATGACAGAGCAAGATTCCAAGGCAAAAATCAAGATGACACTCATGGCTAGGGGTTGTCAACGGACCACTTGAAACAACCAAAGATCCCTCAAACGACTAACGACTGGGTCTCGACATGACATGAATGGATCCAGGAGGCTGCGACCAACAAATGAAAGCCTGGTTTCGTCTGAAGTGTTCCGACTCCCTCAGTTTCCCTCAAAAAACAAAGGTGAACCGTAGGTGAACCCTCTATTGGTCACCTGTTCTATCGTTCAGTGGGAAAACCTTTTGTTCTCACTCAAAAGACTTCAAAAGGTAGCGGTTGGGCGATCCACGAACTTCCCGGGCCCCCAATGGCCCATCCCCCCCATCTCAGCCCCTCTCAGCCCACCCCGACGCAATTGCCGCACAGATGCTTCTCCTCGCTCGGCGCTCGCGGCGAGCCGTGTGACACCAACCCGGCGCTCGCGCGCGCGAGCTCGGCGCGGATGGATGGAGAGTCGGTTCAGTGCAGAGCGACATACAGAAGAACGATGAGATACGATCAGTCGGACAAAGGTGGTGAGACCTTCGGGTTTTGAGAAGATGGAACCTAAAACATGGACAACTCAAGACTGCCCTGAAAACATGGACTGGAGAAGGGAAGAAGTGGCAAACTGGATTTCCATGGATTTCCTCTTCCAAAGGAATTTCCGTTGCTTTGCTGGAACGAGGGGAGTACATGTCCAACATCCATTCTAGAATGAGATCACCTGGTCAAGCAAATTGCGGAAGCGGACCTCCGTGTGAATCCGGGGTGTCGTTTCTCCCTCTGAGATCCTCAATCAGTGATGCAACTGCATGCAAATGCTTTCTTCGGCTGCTCATCCACCTGGTTCGACGACGTTGGTGCCAAGAATCAATGAAGGGAAGTTTCGTCCCCCCAAATTCTTCCATTCCATTCCTACATTCCACACCACCTCGGTCGCACCCTTCGAGTTTTCCATCCGCCCGTTCTCCCTCCCTCGCCATCCGCGAGAGTCCTGGATCGCCCTGCCTCGGAGCGTGCCAAACGGCGTTCGTTTTCTTCTTAATGTCTTCACACAGGTTTTTGGGACTTCTTGTTCAATAAACATCATATTACTATCAGGAGCTGATATACGGTAAAAGTATATAGGATACTTTGGCAATCTTTGGTATAAATACATAATTTTCGGTTCTTGTTCAATCATGTTCAATGACCTGGAGCCCACATGAGTGACCTCTGTCAATAGAAGGAAGAAGGTTGGAGCATGTCGGAGCATCTTTTTGGAGCAGGTTGGTCACTCAGGCGAGAGCATGGTTCAGCACCCAGACCCCCATATTTGGGGCTCCCACAGTCGATGATGTCTGTAGCACAAGCCGCGAGTTTATCGCGTGATGTTTGGTCGGTCGAAGGCTGGTCCAGGCTGCGAACGAACGGAAGTCTTCAGCGAGGTGATGTATGGTGACTCTTTCGTAATGCCCTAGCAGCGATGCCCTCGTTCCTACGAGTAGAAGGGGGTGCCCTTTGCTGAGTTGACGACAGCTCTTTTAGACGTTCTTCCAGATGTTGGACCTTCTTTCGAAGCTCTTCGGTGACCTGAGTGAAGCTGTCATGAAAGAACTCTTCACCTGTCAGGTTATGGGAAGAAAAGAAACTCCCAGAGCTTTGGTTGCAAGTTGTAATTGAATCTACCCATCCACCCAAACGTCAGGGCCCTCAAATACACAATTGATGGCCCCACCCCCATCCCTCAAGTGCACATGTTCATGACATGAACTCTAAAGTCTGGTGCCTGCATCTCTGAACTCTGGTGAGGTTCTGGAAGCCTTTTGAGAGTCTTTGTTGACACAGCCCTTGCTGAGGACCACATAGGACCACGTGACCACTTGCTACGCTCCTGGGGAGATGAACACCTACTCACGCAGTGGGAGTCGGTTTGGTGATTGATCCCATCCTTTGGGAGTCGCCACACCAGCCCTTTCAGGCAGGGGAAGAACAACACATCGATCGATTTCGAAAAACATCGAAAAACCCATGGATTTCTCGCCACACCCCGGCGCGAAACCGCCCCAGCTGAGCTGAAATCACATGGTCCCGTCCGGCAGGGATCCGTCATCCTTACTCAAACACTCCATGGGACTGGAATATGATATGCATCCATTGACCCCGGTGTGTCCCAGTCCTTGGCCCTCCTCTTCCTGGGGTACCCCGCAGCCTGCGGCTGTGTTCGGTTCTCCTTGGGACGCTGAGAGGTGCTGAGCCTGAGCCTGTCGGCCTTCTCATGCCTTGTCCAACGTATCATCCCGAATGACCCCTAAACAATGTAATTCAATTACAGTACATGTTTGACCCCCCCCCCCCCGTGGTTTCCTTGTTCGTGGGGTAGGGATAGTCTATCCCAAATCCCAGACCCGACAGTTCTGCCCAAACCCACTCAGGAAGTGCACCATCAAGCGTATCACAGGTCGGGGTCGACTGACCTACCCCACTGCAAACGATCCCATGGAACCTGAGAATTCACCTGTTAGAAGACCATGTTCCGAATACCAACCCGACGTGGGCCATTGGGGTTCCATGTCAGTTTGCAGGGGAGTAATTAAATGGAAACATGTGGGTGTGTTTGAAACAGGGGTCCTATTCTAACACTGCCCATGTCAGTCAGCCCCTTCTCCGCCCATGTCAGGAAAACATCCAGCGTCTCCACTTCGCGTTGTCTAAGCCTAAGCCCCAACCAAGGCACCATGGCTCCAGCACCCGCCTCCGCTAAGGCACGGATCTCCCGAGATTGCGATGCCATGGGGAGGAGTGATTCATTCATCAGTAAGGAGTCTTGTAACAAGAAGCTCCATCAGTAAGGAGTAAAGGAGTAAAGGAGTCCGCAGTATATAAGGAGTCCGCAGTCAGGAGTAAAAGAGTCTCCATCTATCTCCATCTCAGGCCCCACTTCTGGATTCTTCCCCCGTACCAGGGGTCATCCTCATCGAAAACCCGTGCGAATGCTCAAGCTGAGACCCTGAACTGTGCCTATTTGGAGACGGACCACCCGAAGGCTTACTGCTGACGCACATCAGGCACTAAGAGAAGGCTGTTCCCAAGCACGATATCATGTTATGTCACAGCCATGAACCTCTCTTGAACCAAAGAGCCGACCAAGAACGCACCAAAGAGCCACTCTGGCCTCGACGTTCCTCGTGACGCTTTGGTGCAACCATTTCAACACCTCTCCCGCTTCAGTCTCCGCCTGGAGCGGCGATGATGTATCCCTCGGTTTTCACGCTGACGAGGAGGATGAGGTGCTGAGTTACCCAAACGCTCATGGGCCCTTAGGGGTCTGTGGTCGAACCAATCCCTAGGTTTTGAGGGACCAGTCGGGCGTCGTTCACGGAGCGTCTGGGTCGGTGGTTTGGACCAGGGCAACCTTCCAGTCGTAGTTTCTAAGTGGATAGACAGTTCACGAAGAGTCCAAAGACGGTGCTTCAGTGCTTCATCTTCCTGACCCAAAAATCCAGTGGCGAGTCTCAAGTGCAACACCTGGAGCCCCAAATGCTGGTGGGTTGATATCCCTGAAAAAGAGGAGATCTGTTCATTTGATCCGCGGTCAACCGTCCGGGTGAAAAACGGTGTGCAGCCATTTCTAGACTCCTATATATATATATATATACATACCTGCAATTTGCGAACCAGACCCCTGAGGTGTCGACCCCAAGGGTCACCCACTGACTCGACCCTTTGTGTAGTTGCTCACGCCCGGTCCTGAACTCTTCTCATCTCAGTCCCCTTCACCCAATCCTTCGCGACTCGACCGCGGAACCACTTCTCGCGACTCGACCGCGGAACCACCGTCGCCCAAAAAGCCAGACGCCGCTAGCGGCTAGCGCGCTGACCGTGTGGGGTGTCCAATAGAAGAGGGACAACACCACCATACGCGCAGATTCGGGCCGCTGGAGCCTGGCAGAGTTCGCGCACCACACAGGACTTTCTTGCGGGAGATGGTGCTGGGCAACACGGGACTGATTGCGGATCGGAGACCTTTTCTGAATTCCGATGCAAATCCCTGGAAAAGTGAAGGGGACGAGCTCCACCTGTTCTTGTTTAGTGGGGTGTTCCCCAGTTCCGCATGTGTCCCCGCCAAAAAGGTTTTAATCTTATGACACTTTTCCCGAGCCAAAGCGCTGCTCGAAATCGGTCGAACGAACATCATCGACACCTGAAATCAAACGGCTTGACCTGTGCCCATCTGTGCCCGGCCCAGCCCCAACCCTTGCTCCTTTGTTGATGTGTTAGGCGCAGCCAAAGGGCACGTTTCGCTTGAAGTCACTGATGACTAGGTAAAACAAAACAAGTTCTCGCTAGTGTGGTGGGACTTCCAGTCGTTGGACCCATTTCAAGGAGTGAAGGTCTTTGACTAAAAGAACGGTTGAACGGTGCTCAACGTTGAGAAAGTCCCGAGAGGCCACTGAGAGGCGGCCGCCGAGCGGACAAAGAGGGCCTCTCAAAGTTGAAGCTTGGTTTTGGGACGGAACATGCTTTATATTGATGTTCATAATCTTTGATTGATGTTCATAATTTATATTTTATTTTGTTCATAATTGATGTTCCAAGGGCATCAAACAATCCTTGTTCTCGATCTTTCCAGGTAGTGAGGTTGAGGCTGGCGACCCACTGTAGATGACCACAGTGTCTTTGAACCTTCCCCCCCCAGCGGCGTTCGCGCTTGCTGGGCCCGCCTTGCGTTGAGAAGCTCCACTTGCTGGTCGATCTGTAAAATCCTGAGCGTTGCTGTAAGCGAAGGAGCGCAGGAGTTCCCGAAGTCCAGGTGCTGTGAAAGGACCATCAAATAGCATGAGTAGATCAGCAAGGTGTTCGCTCAAAACCACGGGAGAAACGCTCGGGATTCCAACAAAACTACCACAACCACTGGAGACCCCCAAAGCAAACCATAATCACACGTCTGCTGCCTGCATCTTGTTTGGCAACCGCATGTTTATGAACCATACCATGTTCGATATGCTGAATGTTCATTGACATCATGACGGGTCAGGCAGGCCTACGAGCAACACAACAAACCGTAGGGAAGGACCGGCAGTGGCAGTGGAAGAGATCTTGATGCTCTACCAATCTCTACAGCTTCCAATGCAAAGTTTCATAGCGTCCAAACGAGGATCCCGTTCATCACCCTCCCATCACCCCCGGGCAGGGAACCCCGGCCGTTCATGGAGCTGTTGTACATGCTCCATGAGAAACGCACCGTCCTAGAGGGTGGGGGGAGCACATGCTCTCCGCGGTGAAGTATCTTATGCAACCGAGAGGAGGGATGATCAGAACCAACGTAATCTATGGTAATCATTCCTCAATTCCTCATCTACAATATGCATGTGGAGAATCTGAGGGGGACGATGCCAGCATGGTTTTTTTGGATGAGTATTGATGCGCAAGGATCTGATTCTCAGTAAGGGTCCGATTCTCTGGGCTGTTCTCTCGCCTAACAATTAGGCGATACGATCGACTGTTCGTGGTAGCGCGTGGTAGCGCGTGAACGCCTCACAAGCAAACACACTGCAATGACAACATGCATGAGTATGATCAAGTATTTGTGCATAAGTTGATCAACACCCAAACAAAACATTGCACACAAATCAGGAAAGAGAAAGCTGCAGCATGTTTTTTGTGATTGTCGAAATAGACAACATTCGATGAACTACATATTGCCTGTTTAAGAACGTAATAAGCATAATGACAAAGCATTTTCGTGGATGACCCGTGCTCACCGACCTGGTGTTCGGCAGACTGTGCAGAGGTGTTCCACGCTCTCTTTCAGCATCACCACACCCAAAGCAGGTGCTCCTTTTTCTAATCTGTATTCCTTGTTGTACGGCAAGGATCAAGTTTTGACTCAAATGGTGGGCGGTGAAGTATTTGGTATTCCTCAACACCGACCAGGCCGCCAAGCAGCAGCCATTGCCGCCATAGATCACCAAAACCTCTTCAAGCTTACAGCATACATCAGCAATACTAAGTATCCATGCTTTGCTAATTTGGTGCTTTGGCAACATAGCTTGTAAGGTTCAGGTACATTCTCCCTTTCCTTCCCTTCGACCGAAGGCTCTTCTCATCCGCCCGCCCCCCCAAATCACGCCGTGCTCGGTCTCCTTGACGCTGTGTTGCCGGACGCTTTCGGCCTCCACACCGAAGGTTCATCGGTTGGGGTGGAAAAGCGGGGAGATGTTTGACGGTGTGACCATGGGGCCACGTCACCATGGGGCCACATCACCATTGTGACCATGGGGCCACGTCACACTCCGACAACACATCACAAATCAGTGGAAAACCCTCTGTTTGTAAAGGAACATGGTCTTCCAAGGGACCATGCCATCCACTTCCATGATAGTGAGTCAGAGGGTAGAGTTTGATGAAATCAACCATCAGCATTACTTAGCCAAGGAAAGTGTCTAGTAGGCACTTCGGCATGTCTTGTCTACTCGTCATGGTTTGTTAATAGGAGCCCCATCTACTTTTTTGCAGACTTACAGTCATCTATCACTCCGAGTCTCTAAAATGCAAGTGGAAAATCACCTGTTCATAGAGAAAAATGGTCATCCAAGGGGGCCCATGCCATCCACTTCCATGAATAGTTGAAGGAGTGTTTTCCCGAATGCGTAGCGAAGGGTTCTCGTTTAACTCTGGGGGTCTGGGGGTAGAGTCTTGTTCGCGATCCGTTGTTTCTATGTTCGCAACCGTCCGCAACCGTCCGCAACCGTTCGCAACCGTTCGCAACCGTTCGCAACCGTTCGCAACCGTCCGCAACCGTCCGCAACCGTCCGCAACCGTTCGCAGTAGGACGCTAAGGCGCTGCCATTGGGGGAAGCTTTTGCAAGTGACTTTTCATGGATGTGTCGCGTGTCAGTTTGCGACGCTATTCCATTGTGATTTGCATGAAAATGACATGTCGCGCAAGAAGCGTGATGCATTTCGCTGCACAGGCGCAGTGGTTTGAGAGATCCGCAGTTTACTGCGCAGTTCCATTGGGATTAGCGTTTGGAGAGTCGTGTTTTTGGGGTGTTGGATGTGGCCGTGCCATTGGGATTTGCATTTCAGGGTGTGGCATCGAAGCTCTGTTTTCGTGACAAGTCTCAGCTGAAATGGCGATTTTCGTGGATGGGAGTGTGCTCAGAACGGGTCGAAATCATTCTAAACGTGTGGTGTGGTGCAAATTTTGTTGAAGCTCACGTGAGATGATATTCTCACTTTTCGTGGCAGGCACAGTACTTTGTGCTGATTTTGAGGTGTGGAAGTGCGATTTTCGTGGCAGGCGCAGGAAATCGTGAGGTTGCGAGGTGTGACGGAGTTGACATTTCGTGGCAGGCGCAGTACTTTGTGCGCGTTAGACGTGTGGATGCGGAGAGATTCGTGGCAGGCGCAGGGAATCGTGAGGTCGTGAGTTGTGGTAGAGGTGAATGTCGCTGTCACATTGGGATTGGCGTGTGAGCGGGTGTTGTTTGGAGGGGCTGGACTCGCGAAACTGCTTGGCAGGGCTGCGTGATGTGTGTGCTCCGATGGGTGTTTCCGCTTGACTTTTGGAGGAAGTCTCGTACGAAATCCTCGTTTTGCAGACTTTGACATGTGAGTTTTGGAGGAAGTCTCGTACGAAACGCTCGTTTTGGAGACTTGACACGTGACTTTTGGAGGAAGTCTCGTACGAAACGCTCGTTTTGGAGACTTGACACGTGACTTTTGGAGGAAGTCTCGTACGAAACGCTCGTTTTGGAGACTTGACGTGTGACTTTTGGAGGAAGTCTCGTACGAAGCGCTCGTTTTGGAGACTTGACGCGTGACTTTTGGAGAAAGTCTCGAACGAAACGCTCGTCTTGCGCAGCCTCGAAGCGTGACTTTTGGAGGACGTCTCGTACGAAACGCTCGCAGGACTGCTTCTAGTGTGCCACAAGAGTGTCCCACAAGAGTGTCCTACAAGAGTGTCCTACAAGAGTGTCCCACAGAGCGTCCCACAAGAGTGTCCTACAAGTGTGTCCTACAAGAGTGTCCCACAAGAGTGTCCCACAAGAGTGTCCCACAAGAGTGTCCTATAAGAGTGTCCCACAAGAGTGTCCTACAAGAGTGTCCCACAAGAGTTTCCTACAAGAGTGTCCCACAAGAGTGTCCCACAAGAGTTTCCTACAAGAGTGTCACACCAGAGTGTCCCACAAGAGTGTCCCACAAAATTGTCCCACAAGAGTGTCCTACAGGAATGTCCTACAAGAGTGTCCCACAAGAGTGCCCCACAAGAGTGTCCTGCAAGAGTGTCTCACAAGAGTGTCCCACAACAATGTCCGACAAGAGTGTCCCATAAGAGTGTGTCCTATAAGAGTGTCCCACAAGAATGTCTGGCAAGAGTGTCCCATAAGAGTGACCCACAAGAGTGTCCTATGAGAGTGTCCCACAAGGAGTGTCCTACAAGAGTGTCGTGGAAGAGTGACCCACAAGAGTGTCCCGGAAGCGTGTCCTACAAGAGTGTCTACAAGAGTGTCCCACAAGAGTGTCCCAGAAGAGTGTCCTACAAGAGTGTCCTACAAGAGTGTCCTACAAGAGTGTCCCACAAGAGTGTCCCACAAGAGTGCCCCGCAACAGTGTCCCACAAGAGTGTCCTGCAAGTGACCCACAGAGTGTCCCACAAGAGTGTCCCAGAAGAGTGTCCCACAAGAGCGTCCTATAAGAGTGTCCCGCAAGAGTGTCCTACAAGAGTGTCCCACAAGAGTTTCCTACAAGAGTGTCCCACAAGAGTGTCCCACAAGAGTGTCCTACAAGAGTGTCCCGCAAGAGTGTCCCACAAGAGTGTCCCATAAGAGCGTCCCACAAGAGTGTCTCACAAGAGTGTCTCACAAGAGTGTCCCTTAAGAGTGCCCTACAAGAGTTTCCTGCAAGAGTGTCCCACAAGAGTGTCCTACAAGAGTGTCCTACAAGAGTGTCCCACAAGAGTGTTCCAGAAGACTGTCCTACAAGAGTGTCCCAGAAGAGTGTCCCAGAAGAGTGTCCTTCAAGAGTGTCCCACAAGAGTGTCCCACAAGATTGTCCCACAAACGTGTCCGACAAGAGTGTCCTATGAGAGTGTCCCACAAGAGTGACCCACAAGAGTGTCCCATAAGAGTGTCCCACAAGAGTGTCCTACAAGAGTGTCCCATGTCCCACAAGAGTTTCCTACAAGACTGTCACACAAGAGTGTCCTACAAGAGTATCCCATAAGAGTGTCCTACAAGAGTGTCCCACAAGAGTTTCCTACAAGAGTGTCACACAAGAGTGTCCCACAAGAGTATCCCACAAGAGTATCCCACAAGAGTGTCCCACAAGAGTGTCCTACAAGAGTGTCCCACAAGAGTGTCCCACAAGAGTATCCCACAAGAGTTTCCTACAAGAGTGTCCCACAAGGAGTGTCCTACAAGAGTGTCGTGTAAGAGTGACCCACAAGAGTGTCCTACAAGAGTGTCTCACAAGAGAGTGTCCCATAAGAGTGCCCGACAAGAGTGTCCTACAAGAGTGTCCCACGAGAGTGTCCTACAAGAGTGTCCCACAAGAGTGCCTTTCAGGAGTGTCCTACAAGAGTGTCCTGTAAGAGTGTTCCACAAGAGTGTCCTACAAGAGTGACCCACAAGAGTATCCTACAAGAGTGTCCCAGAAGAGTGTCCCACAAGAGTGTCCTACAAGAGTGTCATTTGGACATATGTAGCTTTTCGAACGTGTTTGCATTCGGGTTCGTGGGCTCCATCTTGTTTTTTGTCCTCCACAATAGCTGGGCGAACTTGCTTGCATGTTCCTTTCCCGTAACCAGTCCAAAAAGGGTCTTTCTACCTAGCCAGAAAAAAACCGAAGTGTTGGGCTCTCCTCTCCTCCGTCCCCTCTCTCAACACTCCAAACCCGACTCCAAACCCCTGCCGTTCTGTTTCACATCGAGAACCGACTCAGCGCGGGACCCAATCTTGCTCGGTCTGCAGGTCCGGGAACGACTCATTGTCCGCGGGGTCCTGGACAGAACGCCCGGACGTCGAAGCAGGCAAGCGACCGCGCTGGCGGTGGTGTGAAGGCGGCCGGTGGAATCAAGGGGTGGAAGGTGCGGTCCGGGTATATGCGATGTGAGCTGGGAGAAAGGAGCAATATGATTTTAAAAACATACAAAGGTCATAGGGTTTGTTTTGATCCAACACCCAAGTTTCACCCCCAAACCGCTCTCGGTGCCGAAACTATCGCGCCCCCACTCCTTCCCCAGAACCGTAAGAAGACGAGTCCGGCGAGGCCTCGTTTGATCGAGTTCGAAGCGAGTTCGGTCGGCTTCGAACGGCCTCGAGTTGTTGGAGTTCGCCCTGCCAATCTTGCGTCAATTCCTGGAACCTGCGCAGCAGAAGACGCAGAAAGAAAACGCGCCATCGAGCATCACGGAAATGGCGCGGATGGTTTCTTTGAGAGGGCCAAAAACAGATCAAGAAGGGTCAAAGAGGTCATATTTTAATTTCCATGTATTACTTTCATATCTTTCATTGTTTATCATTGTTTGAGATCCCTACTTCCTTGATCCACTGGATCTTTGTTTGATGCTTTTGAAGATCACACGGCCCAGCCTTCGCAACATCTGCTGAACCTGTGGGACCACATCCGCCAAAAACTCGATTCGAGACACCGGGTCGATTCGAGACATGCAAACAAGGGCCCCCAAGTGGCACATGCCGGACTTCGCAAGCCGGGACGAGGAAAAAGACCATTACCATCATGGTCCACTGGAAAACTGCCGTTCTTTCGGGAGTGGCATGTTTTTTGTTTTTTCAGTTGATAAATACACTCACTGAAACAATCTTGGTGACGTGGACTATCCTCTGTTTTGGTATTCGGATTTCATGCTCATCCTTATGGGGGCCGTGCCATCCACGTCACCAAGATTGTTTCAGGGAGTGTACAGTCCGACTCACTATCACTAGCATGGAAGTGGAAAACCCCCTGTTTCTAAAGGAAAATAGTCTTCCAACCATGCCATCCACTTCCATGTTAGTGAGTCAGAGCTTATAAGAGTTTGATGAAATCAACCGTCAGCATTACTTCGCCATTCGGTTCCGTGTCCAGTACAGTAGACACTTCTGCGAATGTCTTATACTGTCGTGGCAGGTTTGTCGCAGTATGGACCCTCAAATAGATAGAAGCTCGTAGATCTCCACGTAGAACATGTCTTGGAAAAGATTGCCACTCTCTATTAGGGGTTGTGTCTATAGTACCTGGAATCATCCAGAATCGTTGTTTTTCTTTCCGGTGAAGGAAGCGCCTTGGTTCGATCGGCAATGAGCATCCGGATGTCTCGGTGGATGGCGGGCTCGTGCCAAAGCTGCACCTGGTGTTTCGGCACCCGGGGTCGAAACAAATACGTGACCTATGTGTGTTTCCTCTATCCCTTGAAAGACACATGGAAAAATGGAAAAAAACATGGAAAACACTAAGACATCTCTACCAAGTTTTCCGTGTTGCTATGTGTTGCTGAGCTGTTACTGTAGTTCTTGGGAGGGTACCAAAGGCCTTCCAGCTCAACAAATGTCCCAGGACTTTGGCCTCGAACCAGGTGTTGCTACTGGCCTTTCCAGCTTAGGCAAAGCAGAAAACTGATTTCAATGCTCCGGAAGAGTCAGTATTGCACCTACCTTAAGCATCATTGGACCCTGCTATGGAGGGGACCTTGAGGGTTCTTGATTCTCAGGGCAGTAGGGCTAGTAGGACGTCTTCTTTCAAAGTTGAATGGACAGAACACGATACACTATTCGCTCACAATCTATAGTGGCCCAAAATACAGCTGGAAAAGTACATCATCTCCATCTATCTAGGCAATCATCTCCATCTATATAGTTTGAGATCACTCAAGTGTGGACCCCATGCGACCCCTTTAAATCGTCTTGTTGACTTCAGTTCTGGCTGCCACCTTCCCATCAACCGCACGGCCCCCCTCCCCACACCTCGATGGGAAAGTGCCGACCCAGCAGCGTGTGCCTCGAGTGCACGTCTTATTTCGACGGTAGAGTTGGAGCGGAGCCCCTCACCATCAACCATGAATTACTTATCGAAGGAACTACAACATTAACTGCGCTGCTATAGGTACGAAGACTGTGGATGACTACGACTGTAAGTCACTAGACTTACAAACATATTTGGCATTCTTTTTTCTTTTGAGTCCTTTCGCTGGGGAGGTGACTGGCAAAAAAAACTGCTACTGCGTCGTTGGACTTACTTTCAACATCCACCAAGTGAAGTGCATCCCCACGTTCACTCTGTCCACCCAAAGTCCTGAGACACCCCAGAAGAAACACATCCCAGAAGACGGATGTAGAAACATCTCCCAAAACTACAGCTTCAAAACATCTCCCCAAACTATATACAGCTTACATCATCCCTACCCCTCAAAACAATGGTTAAGGGGGTGGGGATCTTACATCCCTTCATCAGTTCTACATCATTTCTTCCTTTTTCTGCCTCACCGAGTCGACCGACTCGCTCGGCATCGCCACCCGAAGTCGCTGCAGCACATACCTCGAACGCGCAGCACGACAGAGCTCATCCCAGAATGGGTTGAAGGATGTTGAAGGGAACATCTAACAGGAAAGACATGGAAAAAGACATCGTGTTTTTGCCGGAACGCCATGGTCTTCCTGTAGATGTTCCTGTGGATGGAACCCCCTTAAAACCCATCTCCTGCGCATCTCAACAACAAATTCGGAACCTCCGCGCGTCGGAACGCGGTCCGTTCCGGCGTGGTGAGGACGGAGTTCTGCGTTCAATCCGATCAGATCGGTGTGTTTTCGGAAAAAATAACCAATTCAAACACAAGGCACCACAAGATCTGTGTGTGTCCTTGTCGTACCGCCACGTGTGGCCGCTTCAACTCCTACCTGGTATGTGGCCGCTTCTGCGGACTCTCAGCCTGCAGTGTCTGAAGAGCTTAGCATAGCTTAACTCACTAAAATATATAGTGGTTCCCACATAGATAGTGGCACGGATTCCAATACATGTTTGGTTCGGATCTACTTTTCTATCTGTTTTGGAGTGAAAAAAAGAGTTTCTGTCTGGGGCGTGGTTCTCACACAAGCTTCGACGACCAATTTGACGTTATACCAACCGGACCAACCCTGTTAGTTTATTGCAACTTTGCTTCCATGCAAGAAAACCCAAAACATGCCAAGCACTTCCCCCACACCCACAAAAAACCTCCGCTGATGCACTGAACACCCGCCCACCCACTTTGCACCGCCGTGCGATTTTGTTCTTCAGAAGCCTGGAGCGACGGCCCTGCAAGGAGGATCCGGCGGACGCGCGGACGCAGATGGACGCTGATGCCGGAAGAGAGGTTCGAGGTGGGGAATGTCTTCTTCCATCTTCTTCCCACGACCAGATCTGCTGCCAGCTTCCCTTTTTGGCTTTCTTCGTGCTCCGTATAGTGTCTTCCCAACGGCCCACGGAAAAATCTCCACTTCGCCTAAACGGGCTCGCTGATTCGAAGATACAGAGAGGCCACTGTTTGCAGATCGACGGGGCGCAAATCGAGCGAGGCCTGGGCGCCGGACGCCCCGAGCTGGAACTTCTCGCTGAGCCAGCTGCCTCTCATCGAGCTGGTGAAGTTGAAGTTGGTGAAGTCGTAGCCCGACAAGTCCGATGAGGTTTGATGGCATGTTGAGCCTGCTCTTGGCATTTGCTGCTGAGTTCTTCGCACTTGCCTCGGATGCTCCGCAGAAGCTCACACAAAATAGTCGACGCATCTTGCGTTGGTATGGTCCAGAGAGAGTGCATACATGATTGCGTCATGAGATTCGTCCTCCATCTGCTTGTCGGTTGGATATTTTTGAGCATGTCGGCAAAAAGCATGAGCTGCGAACCACGCAGGTTGTTGAGATGTTCTTGCTCAAGGGATAGTTTGGATATCCAGACCGCAGTCGCTCGGACAACATGTCTGCAATGGGCCAGCATTTTCTTCAAAGGGCCAGTTTTCAGAAAATGTGCGAAAACATATTCGTTAAACATATGCGCCATTTTTGTTTAAAAGTCATTCTCGATCAACAAACAAACGACGTCATCAGACTTCATGGCCATGGAGTTGCTTTCCACCTCACTGGGTGCGCCAATCATTTTGCACCATCTTGTATCATCCGAGCACAAACTCCGAGGGACAAGTTCACGTCCTCTTGTCTTACAGCCATGCCCTTTTTCTAGTTGTACTTTCAGACACAACCCTTCTAAATGCTTGCTGTTGTCAGCTGTGCGCTTGTGTAACATACATCGACAAATCTGCTTCGACAGGGCACAACATACATGTGCAACAGAGTCATCAATGCCGTGCGCTTCGACAAGCAAGTCGAGCTTCTCATCTTTGTCGCCGTCCATGAGCGAGGCCATTCGACAAGAACGGATGCCGAATGGCTGGGTGCTGCTTTGTTGGTCTTCTTCACTCAACGTTCACCAAGGCACAGCATCAAGTTTGATTGAACAACAACAAGCTTTGAGCTCTGGACTTTCTTAAGGTCATCAACATTTGAAATTAACCACGTTGAGCTAAAGACTTTGTGTAGCAACATGATGACGACTTGAACGAAGCATGCGACGAAAGCATGAAAGCATGACAAGCCAGCAAGAAGGGCACAGCAAAGCTAAGGTCACTGCGTCTGCCAGCTCTCCGGTGACTTTGAACGGGTTGCCAATCTGTGCGAACTTCTCACCGTCCTGCAATTGCAACAGGCGGTGGGCGGCAGCAAAGTCTGCGCCTCTCGATAAGCAAGCGCAAAAGAACAATGCGCACGACAAGGAATGCAATGCATTGCGCAAGAATTTTGACCTTGGGATGTGAAAGTGGCTGAGGGAAATCTCTTCATGAAGTTTCAGCTGAACAAACCACTTCTGTTCTTAACTTCTCCCTTGCGAAGGCAGTGGCACTCTCCTTGTTTTGCCGAAAAGGGCATGGCGGAGCAATTTCGTGTCAAGCTCTTCCAGTCTTGCTGTCAGTCTACCATGGACAGTTGCCAGCACCAAAGATGCTGCTTTTACCCAGGCTTGATCATCGTGATTTTCCTGCTGTTGGGAAAGGAACTCCCAGAGGAAACTCAAGCGCTCAGCTTGGGCGTCTGCGACTGACGAATCTGTGAGCAAGCTCCTTGCAGATCAAGATCTTCTGGGTGTCTCGCACCGTCAAGGTTTTCAACATGTCTTCATCTACTTGACGAAGAAACCATATAACTTCTTGCTCGTCCATGTCTGCCAACAACTCCTGAAGTTGCGGAGTCTCTAACCTCTAAAAGCATAGGCACAAGTTCTTGCATCCGCTTTCCCCGAAGGAGCAGCAACGAAGACAGCTTCCTTTTGGCAGATACATCGGGTAACGACGAACGCACAAACTGCTCACCTCTCAAAAGCCATCTCAGTGCCTCAGTTCCCTGTAGTTGCGCAGCCACGCACAAAACCTCCTGACTGAACTGTTCTCTCCTTGTACGCGATAACCGCAGACTTCACATGCTGACTGGAGTTGAGCACCTCAGTTCCATAAACACATCATTACTGGAGCTGCGTTCAGTCTCGAAGTTTAGAACCACTGCTCATTGCTCGTGGGTTGACAAAGGCTCACGAGTGGTTGGACTGCCCGAATTCGACAGAAGCCACTGCCCACGATGCAGCGCCGAATTCGTAAGTGATTCCGTTTTCGCCGCGACCACCGGATCCGCCGATCAACTCCTGGGACAGCCGAGGTAGCGCGAAGCTCCTGCGGATGATCGTCGCGCTACCTCGGCTCTGGAAGGCTGGTAGGACACGACTCTCGGGGGCAATTGAAGGACACCATGTACAGTTTTTTGAGATGCTGGTCCAGCGAGTGGCCGGTTTGAGGCATTCATGCTCGCCACCCTGAGTGTTGCTTTGGCTGTCCTGTCTGCAGGCATGGAAAAGAGACTGCGATGCGACTTGACAAGCGTTCAAAAGATGCAAAAGAGAGCCTAGAAGTGAAGGTCATTGTAAAGTGCATGAAAGGCAAAGCAGGGCAAGGGCGAAGGTCCTCATCACTTTTGTGGCATTTCAACTGGGGCTCCATCACCACACTCAAACAGAAAGCTTGACCGGAAACGTTCATGCAAACCTCAGGGGAGTATTGAGGACTTCTATCCAACGCATGTGGACATCTACCAGGTGACAGTTGGTGTCCTTTCCAGCAGATCGCTTTTCGCTCGAGCGTCTTTACGATGTCCACAGCTTCCACGCTCCACACATCTGCAATGGCGTCCACCGACATTCCCTTCTGGCCTCCCACAGGCAGAGCAAGCAAAGGCTTGCTGAGGATTTGGGGGAAGAAGAATGAAACACGACGTTTTCTGTGTCCATTGATTCCAAGAAACATGAAGAAACGGCTGTAAAGGAAACTTGCCGGAAAGGACATGAGACGGAAAGCACCCAAACCCTCAAAGCATCCAAACCACCCAAAAGCAGTGGAGATATGAGAAAACGACCTGTGCCTGCGGGAGTGGTCTTTCGAAGCTCCCAAACATGTTGTTTGTCTTCCAAGAATTCATACGGAAGATCGTCTAGTAACGCCACCGTGTTCCTTTTTAAAACCAACCTGGAAGACCAAGAATCTGCGCAAGATCATGGGTGCGAAGAGCCGCTTTTTCTTGCGTGATCCAGGGATATCCAGGGATTAGGACCATTAGATACCATTAGGACAAGCAAATGACACTAACTCACTTGGGGAGGTGAAACATCTGCGGTAAGTCGGAAGGCGGTGTCTAGCAAATAGAGACTAGAATCGTCTGCAAGCTCCAAGCTAGAAATGAGGATTGTGAAAGATCGATTGGGGTGGGGGGTGAATCATTACAGTAACCCAGGCACGCTCTCTCCGCCCGACCATTCCAATACAGAAATTGCTACACACAACGCGTGAAAAACCTGCAAACTTGGAAAGAGGATGGTCACAAAATCTCTTCTGACTCTTCTTCTCTCTGTTCATGGGTCTCTTCCACCATACCGGTAGAGCCCACCGTTTTCTCCCGCCGGGTCCCTGAGATCCGCCGGGACACGCGACGTAGGTGTCGCGTGACTGAGCTTCACATCGTAGCTTCTTGTTAGTAGCGGTGCCCAGTATCTCCTAGTATCTCCTAGTAATGCCCCTGTTACTAGTAGCCATGAACTTGTTCCGATGTAGCTTCTTGTTACTAGTAGTAATGCCAGGAGCTACTAGTTAGTAGCTTCTTGCTCCTAAATGCCCGTTGTTACTAGTTGGTCTATTTGGGAAGCTCCACGAATTTTCGCTCCGTCGATATGGTTTGCCCAAGAAAAAGGTGTGTTTGACAGTATGGACTGCAGACTAGCATGGATCTAACGGTCTAATTTAATGATATATTTGTGAAGCCATGCAACATTTCACTCGGAGTGGCGGTACTTTTTGGGGTCAAGATTGTTGTACTTTTCGTTCCTGAAGATTTGTGATTTTGACCGTCAGTCCAACGGTATTCTTGCGAAAATAAATTTGCCTCAATGAGATCTTGACAGGTTTTGCAGCTATCCTCACTCCTGGCTGAGAAGAAGTGCAAAAATTATTACCTTTGACACGATCCAGGCCTCCTCCATTTTCCGCCAGAGACTTCTGGAAGGTTCAGCAGATGTCCAGCAGCAGTCAAGGGAGCTGAGATAGGAAGCAAAGAATCACCAACACTGCACTGCAGAAGGCTTACATGAGTCAACTCCGCCCTTGACTGTGACTCCGCTCTCGAACACAACTTCAGAAGCTATGGATGATCCTACCTTGTTCTCAATATCTTCGAAGCTCCTGGGGTCTCTCTGTGAAGGTTGCTTGCTTGAGCCGCTTGGGACAAACACCGTACTTGGCAAGCGGGCAGCAAGTTACCCACAGTCCAGCTAGAGTCGTCGGCCAAAATTCTAACGCAGCTTGGCGACCGTTCCATTGGGGCGGATGGCTGTGGGTCATGGCACCAGGGACACCCTGGTGTTTCCCACCTGAACATGAACAAACGCCAGACGCCCGGTCAACCACCAGGGTGAGTTCTGGGCTTCCAGGTGCCACCCAGCTGGCCATTCTGGAACTCAACTGGTTCCAATCTCGCAACAAGATGTCCCGTGGAAACATCATCCACTGGTCTTGTATATCTGAAGTGGATCATTCCAAAAAAGAGGAACATCATGGAACATCATTCCAACTTGTGATCCCTTCCCGAGGGTCTCTTTGTGGGTTGTCCCATTGGTCAAAAAGAGACGTCGATATCTTCAGTCGCCTGAGACATCGCGTGTGCACTCTAAGGCCACCGCTCGTCCATGTCGGAAAAGCTTTCTCCCACCTGAGGCTTTCGCTCGCCCATGTGGAGCCCGTGTCCGTCGGACGTCGTGACCACCGGTCAAAGGCTCCGGTGACCGTGATGAGTTCGTGACCTTCACGAACTGCAGCCAGATCCGCGAACTGGTGGAGGTCTTGACAAATCTAAGCGGAAACGAATCCATTATTGACACAACCTTCAAAACATTTCAAAACAAGTCCTTGGAAGCAAACCTGCAAAAGACCTCCTCCTTCTGGACCTCTAAAGTGCATGGTGGCAGCACCCTGTTCCTGGCAGCCAAACAAAGCGGGCCGAAAGGAACCTCTGGCTTCACAAGCACCCAGAGGGGAGCGCCGTATGCTCTCAGGAAACACCGCGGAGATCTCCAATTCACGGATCATCCGAAGAAGGAACGCGGTTTGGATCCGGGAAGAGCCGCAACTCTTGAACATCAAATCCTATGGGGGTTGTATCGCCTGCCAATTGAGATATCACCCAAACGGATCGTTCGGTAGCACTGGTTTCTTTGCATTTAGTGAGTGTCTTGTTCTTTCATTAGTGAGTAGGATTTGTTTATTGCCAAAAGCAAATCTTTTGTGGATGATGGTTGCAATACGCTGGCTGCAACACGCTTGAATGCTAATGAATTATGCTTTGCTTTGTCAGTTTGAAGCTCCTTCTGATTGACACCTCCTTCGTCTTGCAATCCTGAGTGACTACCCCTATCAAGGTCTCATCTTGAGCTTCTTTCTGTCTGTGTCAGTCTTTTTGGTGTTGGAAGCGGACAATCCATGTTTGATGACTACAAACCATGTTTGTACATTCATTCTGGGTGGTTGCAACCGTTTCGCCGTTTTTTGACCGTCCGGGTGTGCTTCCCCCTGCATAACTGGCTTCAATGTTGATGCTGTCACGTAGTTTAGATTTTATTGGCTTGTGATGGCGAAATCAATGGAATCTCTTTTTTTTTTCACGTGTTTTGTGTTTTTATCCCCAATCGATGCAACACCTCCGTGGTCTCCTTCATTTGCTCGAGTTCCATCTGGCTGGAATTCCAAACCTGGCAATCCGGAAAGGAGTTCGGCCATGGCCCCACAGCGGGCCAAATATGGCCCCGTTGTGGTCTTTGTAAAGGAACACATTGCAAAATACGACCAAATATGGTATTAGTATTAGTATAAGAAAACATTGCGAAATACGTCTACGGCCAAATGTGTTTCTCGTGTTTGGAAAACAACAAATTTGCAAATATGGTGCTTGTACACACCAAGTGTAACAAAGATTCTTTGTGAGAGTGCCCCCAAGACTGGAGGAAAGCATTACACTTCTTGGCAAGGAAGTGGATGGCATGGCCCCTTAGAAGGCCATTTTCTGAATACCAAACAAGGGGTGAATGCACTCCACTTCCATATTAGTTCCAGGGAGAGTAAGCTGTTTTGACCCAAAATCAGCTCTGTCCAAACGCACCGGGGTTGGATCGCGTGTCCTTCAGTAGAGACTTAAAGCCAGCTCTGTCTAAACGTTTTGGTGGCTTTGGCCACGTCTTTTGTCCTATTCGGTGCCAAGGTGCAATTTCCTCCACGTCACCTGCTTTAGCTGAAACTTTCAGGTCTTTAGCACTGCAGGCTGCGTCATCTTGGGTCGTTCTTAGCAAAGGAAACCGACAGAATCACCATGATTCTAGCGCCTGCTTTTGCCACCAACCTCTTGCAATGCAACCCAAGTACAGTACCCTTCAATTAAAGATCTGAATTGGCTACGTCTGATTCCACGCCCATGCGTTCCAATCTCGCTCGTGTCATTTTTTAAGCACTCGGACCATCCAAAAATCATCAAAGGATATATTCCAAGAACGTGCACCACTTCTCGCGCCCATAAGTGTATTGCATAATTGTAGCGTACTATGGTTCATTGGTGATCCCAAACGAAGGATCCCTGAACATGTGATGTAGGCTCTTGATTGTTTTTTAAATATATCACACACACTTGGACTGTAAAGCCTCTTCATTGATAATAGTATATACGGATACATATATCTACTGGTATATTAATGTATCCAATTATCTAATATTAGCCCAGCTTTGCAACCCAACAGCAGCAATTGTTAGCCCCAGCTTTCTGAGATTGTTTCGAGAGCTTCTCATGGCTCTCCAGTCGACGAATTTCTTTCGCATTTTTGCAGCCAGAACAAGATTTTCTTGTTCTTATATCCACATCGGAGAAAGATCATCGCCGGTCAGAAGATTTTGTGGCGGGGCAAGTTCATGCTTCAAAAGATTTTTGTTTGAACAGTGAAATGCTACCAATATGTTATTGAATAGACGAGCCTAGAAAGAAGATGATCTGGTTGAAACAAAGGAAAGCTTTCTGATCTTTACGTAATGGAAAACACTCTTAATTGAACTTAGTAGTGAACCATAAGGGGGCATACAACGGGCAAGCCTTTTTCCTTGCTACTTGTATTGTGGTGGGTTTTCTGTATGCCACAAAACAGAAATGTTGGCCCCGGTGTCAAAACCATTGGCTTGAGCTGTTGCTCGCAAAGCTAGCCCAAGCGGGCTTCAAAAGCAAAGCTGCAGTGCTGCAATTCGCCACTGCTCACAAAGAAGCCTTGGTGTCAGCGTTTGCCTAAAAATGTAAAAGGAACTTCATCTTAAATTTCGAACTAAGTGAACGCCCTACCTCCCCACCCTCTAGCTATAAAGCTGTCGAACAATCTTTGGTAGTCGCAATATTCGCCAAGCGTATTTATTTGCTTTTCATATGTTTTTAGAAAAACCAGCTGTCAATCTTTTAGAAGCAATTTAATTTGCGAAAACACACGCCGAAGGTTCTGAGAACCTGACCTTGGAAAGGTTTTAGCGCGGACCTGAAACTTTGCAAGCTAACGAAACATACTGCGCCGAACCATTGTGGTCAAATATGACGCAGCGTTGCAGGTTGCGGATGGGCAAACAAAGTGAAGACAAATTGCACACGAGCTTCACTGAGAACGAACCGGCCTCCAATACAAGAAGTTCGCAAAGGATATTGAACTTGGCCGCACATCAAGCAAAACATATCGGACATATCGGGTCAGACACCCCAAACAATCTTCGAGCACGAATTTGCACGCGCCCCTCCCTTTCACAGACAAAAAACAAATGTCAACATGCATCACCAGAGGCTCAAAGAAAGGCAAAGCAACTTCAAGCGTTCTAAGGTTCGCGCCCTGGAAGAATTTTAGTTCGATCTAAGATATATCGAGAATTGCAGTCAATCCTTGCGCTCGAACATGCCTTCAAAGAAGCTATACTGAAGATTGCACATTTGCAACCAAAGTGGCGGAAAACAATTTGACTGAGAACGGCTGGGCTTTCGACATAAACAAGGTGGAGAAGGATATAATAAACTAGGCCTGCCAAAGACCAAGTGGGAAGGACAACGCAAGGTTTGGCTTTGAAAAGAGGAATCCTAAACATCGCACAGCAAACATACAGCTTGGCAAGAATGCATCATTCTTTTCTACTCATCCAAGCACTCGGATCGGACGCGTTTCCATACCGATTCAAACATCTGCCACTTCTTTGAGGCCTCTCTTTGCGAAGGGAAGTGCCCTTGTCGTAAGAAGGCTCTTTTAAAACATTATTCTTTGCGGGAGACATCTCTGGCACTGGATCCGTTGCCTGAGCATCGTTTCCCTCCTTATCTTCCAACATTTTTCCTAGCCTCCTTCAAAGAATTTTTTGGGATAGGTCGAGTTCCACGACGAGAAGCGCCCAAACACTTTTGCACAGCAGGAGGTAAGCGAGCTCTCGCTCTGGAAGCTTGGGCTGTGGCACTGATCTTTTTGTGAAGCTGCAATTCTTTTTCGTACACTTGGTTAGAACCTTTGCTGTCCATGAGCTGCAAATCAGACCCAAAGCCTGTGTTCTGTTGAATCAAAGGCGGCTCGCAAAAGAAAAAAGTGTGCGGGTACTTTTTTGCAGGCTGGCCAATGCGTTGTCACTAATTTGGCCATTGAACATTCGATCTACTGCTTCTTGAAGAACTCTGCCTTCAAAGTGAACTCCTGGTATGCATGTTTCTGCATTGCGACCGTCAAATGATAGCAGCGCTTTGCCACCCAAACATAACGCTGCCCAGTGCTGAAAAGAAGGTTCAATGATTCAACATTTTGTTGCAAAGCTGGCAGTATTTGGGGCGCTTCGAAGTTCTTTCCAATTTAACAATCATCTTCCCAAACCAGCGCGTAACTTTCTCCTTTTTGAAAAGCCTTGAGAACTTTCTTGAGAGTTTGGGCGCGCGACTGAGCACATCCAAACTGACCCCAAACGCACGTTGCTCCTGACTGGCCCAGTTTGCCCGGACGGAAAACAACAGTCTTTCGTGAGCCTTGCTCGTCGAAGCAGAGCCGCGTTTTTGTTTGACTGATTTTGACGGCATGCCAACCAGACTTCAAAAGTTTGTGGCCGTCAAACAGCATCAACTCTGGTTGGGCGAAAGCCGATTTGCTTGCACAATGCTTTCGTCGATCTCCAGCGCATGTCTTGGCGCTGCAAATTGATAACGAAAGTTGTGGTATCCGCAGTCAAAGGCGGCATGTTTCCTCACGAAGGTTTGCTTCAGAAAGAGGCCATACAAAGGATCCATGAAACTATTTTCGAAACTACAACATTGAGAAACATCGGAGGTTGATAACCCTTTGTGGGAACATGTAACCGCGTATCTCTATTTTGGATTGTGCTGAAGCCAAACACATCGAATGCATAGACATTCTCACGTATATATCACAATTGGTTTGTGAATCTCCCGTGCTTGTTACCTAGGCGGTCTTTCCAGTCATTTTATAGGGATAGGGGCCTTATAAAAGGAAAAGACAAGTCTATGAAATGATCCGTGCAGGGTTCAAGCCTGAGTATCTATCAACAAACTCTCAATCTATGAAATGACCAGGCCAAGGTTTTAAGAAACAACAGGTGAGGGCACTGCCCAGCTCCGGCCCCCGGGCCAGAAAGAAATTGTCAAGTCTGGCCAGGGGCACTGGCGGCAATGAGCGGTGCGAGAGAAGGGGCCCATCTCCGGTTTCGACCACGAAAGTAAAAGTCATGCGTGGCCAAAAGCACAGGCGAGGGCACTGCCCAGCTCCGGCCCCCGGACCAGAAAGAAATTGTCAGGTCTGGCCAGGGGCACTGGCGAGGGCATGAAGTTGCACCCAACGACGTTCTGAGTGTGCATGGCAGTCTATGAAATGATCAGTGCAGGGTTCAAGCCTGAGTATCCATCAACAAACTCCCAGTCTATGAAATGACCAGGCCAAGGTTTTAAGAAACAACATGGTCTTCCTATAAAACCTTTCCGTTTGTTTTCTTAAAAACAAATATGAAAGCGAAGTTTTGCTCTATAGAATGACTATTTGTCATTTTATAGGAAAAGACATTTTCATTTTATAGAGGTACAAGTACAGGCGTTGTTTGCGAAAAAAGCCTTCGTTGTTGGCACAACGCCTTTGAAAACGATTTCGGAAAAAAGGCCTTCAGAACGGAGTCAAGTCTGCGCGCTGACTTCCAAGTCCTGAGGTGGCCTCACAGTGAATGTGATCCAACCAAAAAGGATGTTCAACAATTCGAAATTGTTTCTATGCATGCTCAGAAACGGTTGTGCAAACGAATGGTCTTTCCCAAGTCTATGCTTCTGCCCCCCGCGTTTTTTGGTAAAAAGGCAATGCAAGAAAGGTGGCAGGCTGGCTGCAGATGTAGTTTGGCGCCACAGTTGCGTTGGTCCGAATTGAAAGCATTTGGCGATTGGTATTTTGGCAATCTTACATTATATCACCCTGTTGGCCACATATTGTTTCATTGGTCTCTAGTCTAGAAAGCAAAATAAATCAGGCATGTGGTCTGAAGTGATGGTCTTTTGGGTATGCAAGGCTGCATGCAAATGCGATGTCCCACGATTTCCCTTGATCTCAGAAAGTCACAAGGTCCATAGTAAGCATTGTGCTCCAAACAATTCAGAGTTTGTTTGCTGCTTGGCCAACAACAGGGACATGCGAGCGCCAAATAGAGACAACTGTCACTTGAAGGTTTTCTATGACATTCACATTGTAAGGTGTCAAATCAACTTTTGGGTAAAAGCCCTTTTAGGCTGCAAGCAGCAGTAGGATAACAAAGAAAACTCAGGAATGTAGTCTGAAGTGATGGGTTGGGTATATGCAAGGCGGTATGGAATGCGGCATGCACATGCGATTTCCCTCGATCTTTGCCGGCACATTAAGCAAAAACACGGTCGGGAAATATTTGAGTGCCTCACTTTGTTTCTGAAAACGGTTTTTTTGACAAAAACACCACAAAAGGCGCTCATTCCAAGGCCAAACGAAAACAGTAGGCCAACTGGCCAAAACAAGTTTTGCCATAGACATGCTGCAAGCAAGAATGCTTGAAATGTGAAGAAGCGCACATCAATGTTGCAAATCAGATTCCATTGGCTTCTCACATCCCTTACTCTTCATTGAAAAACACGACAGAGTGAGAAGCATCAACATTTTTCTTTTCAGTCCTGAGGGTTGTTTTTTGGCATCATAGCCGGCGCATTAAGGAAAAACACCGTCGGGAAAGAATTGAGTGCCTCACGTAGTTTCTGAAAACTGTCGGCCACTGGCGATTTTGTGCAAAATGGATTTCAATATTTCCAAGTTTGGTATTGAGTCAAAACTTTCTTTGGAAGCATCATCGTTCAGCGTTTCTACTTCCATTGTTTTTTTTCGAGACGCGCTGTGACGACAAATGCATTCCGTTGTCTTTCGAGGGCCGTTTTTTGTTTTGAATCTGGCAAGCATTGAAGCAAGCTGGCCCACTGTTTGTTGACAACAATGCCTGAACACCATGCAAAGTTTCTTATTGACGAAGTTGACTGGATCTCCTCAATCAAGTTTTGCTGCAACAACATGTTGACAGAATCGTCTGGAACTAAGACTTTGCGATCAAAAACATTTCCAGGCAAAACCAGCATGCATGGCTTCCCTCCACCCGCTTTTAATGGGTTGGTTTTTATTCGAACAATGCTTTCTTTGCGCAGACTATCGACACGCGTGCTGGACGGGCAGACCTTTGAATGAACTACAAACTGACTTCTCTCAAGCACAAACATTGGCACCTGCAAAGCTACAACATCAACCCAAAGCAGCAGTTGGTGGAACTACATGAGAACAAAGCTTGCCAGTACAAGGGTCGACAAAATCCAACTTCCTCCAAGCGTCAACATTGCTTCCGATTGGATTCCAAGCGTCACGCTTGTAACTCTTTGGCTGGTAGGTGTTTTGGTCATTTCTTCACGTTGGCCTTCATTGCTTTTTGGTTGCGCTTTTGAATCTTCAAAAGCCGGCCGCGGTGCTTTAGAATCCATTTTCCACAAGAACATCTGCAGCAACAAAGCACTCGCGCGAAAGTCAGCATTTCCACAACACAAGGATTCAAGGGCACCAAAAGCTGCAAAAAGTGACCAAATACATGGTAACATCATCCCTAGACATAGTTTCGCAGCAGCAAAACAAATTGGTTTGCTCTTGTAATGTTTTCTTTTTCGAACAAAGCGGCAACGTCGCAGACCGCATTTGCATGCAGGAAGTGCTTCCATCACTAATCAAGCCGCAAGAATTGCACTCTGTAGTTGTTTTGTGCCAAAATCGCCACTTGAAACGTGAAGTGCACATCAAAGCTGCAAATCATATTCCGTTGGCTTCTCACATCACTTACTCTTCAGTAAAAAAGACATTGCAAAATGACAAGTGACAATTCTTTTCGTTTCAGTCCTGAGAGTTGTTTTTTAGTATCATAGCCGGCACATTAAGCAAAAACACTGTCGGCAAAACTGAGTGCCTCACTTGGTTTCTGAAAAGTGCCTCCACTCAAATTACAATCCCTGGCCGAAGACACCACAAAAGGCGTTCATTGCAATGCCAAACGAAAACAGTACGCCAATTTGCCAAAACAAGTTTTGCCACAGACATGCTGCAAACAAGAATGCTATGACAAAGTGACAAGTGCCAATATTTTTGGTTTCATTCTTGAGAGATGTCATGTTTAACATCATAGCTGACACATTTTGTAACAATGCAGCGAGCAAGCACAACGTGCTTCAAACAGCTTGACACATCGATTTTTTTACTTCATCACTCATGTTGCTTGTTTGTTCACGTGCGCCAATAGACTCTTCAGAGTCTAAACAACCCAAGGCAGCGTGAAAAGCAAAGTCATACAAACGCCTCCCATTGCGCTAAGACATCAACAAGCCTCCGTTCGCTGTAAAAAATGGCAAAAACCAGCAAAAACACTACAACAGAAACATGTTTGGACAAACCAAGTTGAATCCAAAAAGTCTAAGCATCTGTCTGCGTGCTTTTGTCTAGCACAAAAACTTAAAACTATATCTGCAGCAGCCGATGGCAATCCGACTTCCATAGTATGGCCATCAACGACATCTTGCAACTTGAACCGATCACACTTTGAAAAGATCTCCAGTTCGCTCTCAGTCACTTTCACTGCCAAAGCGACTCGATCCTCCTGCATCACCACAGGAAAATGTTTGGAAAGACTCCTGTTGCAAAACAAGCAAAGATCAAGTCAAGCAAAGTTCTGCCGCCCGTAGGCGTCAGAAAACTTAAAAGAATGAGAAGCAATCCTTGCTGGACTTATTTGGCGTTTCTCCCAACTCTACCAAAGGTTGGTCCTGCACAAGGGCCATGCCAACATTCAACAAGAAAGCCTTTATCATCTGTAAAAGCATTTTCCGGAAAACATGAGCAAAGCTCCAAAACAATGAAGCAGCCAATGCAAACTCCACCTGGTTTTTTCGCTTCTTTTCTGGCGTAACTAAAGTCTGCACCTTGCGCCAAGCTTGCAGAAAGACAGGGTCGCATTTTTATAGCCTGTAACATTTGTTTCAGAATGGAACTCCAACAGCCAAACGGCAAAGTCCTTTGGATCAAGCGGCATTGGCAATGGAACCTGGCCATATTGCAAAGTGAGGATCAATCCAACACCTATCAAAAGCAAACAATAGCCACGAAACCTGCGAAGTTATCTCCGGCTCCTTTGTGGCCAAGCTTTGCTCCTCGCAAAGCGGAAAGAGAAACATGAAAGCCATTCACCCTGAAAACGCAACCATGTTATCGCACAAAACGGCCACACGACTCATCCTCTGGCCTTCGCAGCTGCACTCGTATGAGCATCGGCTTGTGAACAGGACAAATATCCCCGTATGTAATCAAAGTCAAGGTCACGGTGGCTTGCGCCACCACAAAAAGCGTCGCCAATCCGCGTTGCCAAGCGATAGTTTTCACACCGATGCCATGATTGCGAATGTTCCTGTCAAATATGCCCAGGGGACAATACAAAACTAATCTTCAACATTCTTCAACAACGAAATTTTTCTGAAGATCCGTGCAAATCTCTCTGAACAGAACAGCAAGAGATTTGTTGTTTGAAGGGTTTGGGACAAGTTTTTTGGCAAACCAAGTTGAATACAATTGAGCGTGCGAGAGTTTCATTGTTGACATGACCTAATGTGGACAAGTGCTTTTGCGCCATTGTCCTTAAAGACTTTGCGCACTTCCATCTTGCATGTTGCTCAGCAGCGCTTGCGCACACATTTGGCATGTCTTCACATCTCGACAGATTCATGCATTCTTGTGGGCAATTCTTGGTCGCAGTCCTGAGCAAAAGTGGCAAAAAGCCACCGTCGCAATGGAAAGTAGAATGGGATTGCACTTTTCAACCGGAGAATCCTAAGAAGGCAGGGTTGGGCAGAGACTTGCCCAAGCAGTTTGAAATGGGGTTTTCTTTCAGAAGGGATTGTCATGGGGGTGGGTTTTTAATTCATAGGTTTTTCA
>CAXAMN010002113.1:1219445-1237391 GCA_963970005.1 Durusdinium trenchii
CTCTTATCTGCTGCATTCTGAACCTCTACATCTCATCTCCTTGGAACGTCAGAATTGAATATGCAACTTCTAAGCAATGTTTCACAAAAGATCTTCATTTGCTGGCTTCTGTCATTGAAGGTATTTTTCATGCATGTCCCTGCAGTAGTTGATGTCACTTCCATGTCATTTGATTCTTCCACTGCTAGATTTTGCTCTCAAATCTGATTTGCTCTCATCCGCTTCCTGACGTCTTCTTTGCGCTCATTGTCACCTACCATGGCACTTCAGCTTGGTGCAGGGGATGGTTTCAACAGAGACCTTGGAGACCAAGACGGGAAACTCACATTTGCCGAAGCAGTAGTCCAAGTCAATGGCCAAAAGCTTATTGGTCCCGAACGCAGGCCTTTGAAGTCTGATCGTCCTGTGGGCGATGTGACGATCGGTGACTTGCCTCTTCGCAACATGGACAGTATGGGCCACAAAGTCGAACAGTATGCTGATGTGATTGTCAATCACAAGCTCAATGTGACGCAGGACTTTTTGGACAACACTCTCTACCGACTGTGTGCGCAGGAGAAGTACAGTGAACTTCCACCTCCGTTCAACATGAAAGAAGAGCCGAAAGTCCCCTATAGCATGCAGATAGACTTTTCCAAATTGCACAACCAAGCTGTGGCTGAAAACAAGGCCAGCTACTTGAACAAGTTCAAGAAAGCTGTGTCTAAGGTAAGCAAAGCATATGCTTGCTAGAACTAGATTTTGGAACAGAACTAGCGCGGAAAAATGAGATGTCTTAGCGCCAACTCCTTGCTTGCATTGTCTGCAGCAGATGATTTGACTGTGGTAGTATCCTTATGCATTCTTCCAAAAATCATCTTCTTTACTGTCATGCTGGCTCTGACAAAAGAAAGTAGAAACACATCTTGCAACTGCATCATCTGCTTCCAATCATCTGGAAATGCCTCACATCTGTACATTAACAAACAATAAGCTAGAAATCATTAAAAAACCTATGAATTAAAAACCCACCCCCCAGCGCAATCCGCTCTCTTTTCTTTTGCCTCGTCGACGCAGCCGAAAATTCTTGTGAAAGCAGGCCGCTAATCAATGAGGCCACTCATGTGGCCCTGCAAAAAGCCGAATTGCCCACAATAGGCCACCCGCGTGACCCCTCAAAAGCTGAACCTCAAGGCCCAGACAGTTTTTCTAAGTCTCAGACAGCTGCATTTCGAGTCTCCTGCAAAGCTTTTTGTTTGGACTCGGGCCCAACTCCGTGGCAATGCTTGATGAGGTCGCAGTCGTTTTCAAGCCAGAGATCGCATAGTGCAATTGCTGCCAGCCAAGCAAGCCTTGCTGCAAATTGTCCACTTCCTTCTCCGGCACGAGCTGCAACCAAGAAACGCGATACTCCTTTTGCGCTGTGAAGACTTGATCGATTGTGGCGATGACTGTGTTGCGATCGAACTTGTATTTCAGCAAGTCATCAGCTTCGCAAACACCTGTCAAAGTGAAGGTTTCGCTGCCTTTGCTCAGCAGATCTTTGACCACTGTCGTCACTCGGCACGCTCTTTTGTCATCTTCCTTGTTGAAGTGTCTGCAGCCAGGTGCCCCCAATACTCACAAGTCATTGATGACATCTGGGCACCCTTGGAGAAGAATGCCCTCACCAAGCTGGAAGCCAAAGACTTGAAAGAAACACTTTGCAGCCAGCATGGCTGCTGATTCCTTGGAAAAGGAAAAGCCTTGGGAAAGGTAAGTGCATGAGACAAAAGCAAAAGCCTTGGAAAAGGCAAGCATAAGCCTTGGAAAAGGTCTGTAAATAGCCCTTCACCAAAGCCACAACAGAGCGCATGTGGATGCGTTTGTCGCCATCAACAATCACAACGGGATAAAAGGGTGTTGCGATCAGGTTCCAAAAATGCAGGAGCGGTGCCCGTGCCAGCCGTGCCGGAAAGCTGACAAGCATTGACAATCTGTTCCTCCGTTGTTCTGGTAGGAACCTCCCAATTCATTGAAGTTGCAGCCGCCAGGTACACGTTGACATAGGTGCCTTCACTGTCTTGCCGGACACGACGCACACATCGCACAGTGGAAGCACAAAACTGCAGCTCACCATCTCGCAGCTGCTGCAAGAAAACATCACGGCTCGTCGCTCCAGAAACGCCCAAGGCACCAGATTCGGTGACGGAAACATTGCAGGAACCTGAAGCATCCCTCATTGTGCTTTTGAAAAAGAAGCGTGCCCCATCTTTCGTCAAAACGTCTGCCACATCACTGGATGGCAAATCCACATGCACCCCAAGAACTTGCACCTCAACAGGCCCAAACCAAATCAAACTGTTTTCCCCAAAAGGTTTACAAACCCAAATGTTGAAAACAAACTTCACTGCTCAAGATTATTGACGTCCAAATCTACAGTTTCCAAGGCACCAACGTCTCAGCTCCATCTTTAGCATTGCCCGCGGCGTGTAACATAGAGCAAATGTCAAACTCGCTTCGCCATCAGTAGATATAGAAGGTGCTCCTGTAACACTGACAAAGTCCTTGCCGTCCAATGAAAGCAGTTCATCCTGACTTTTGTTCAATGCTTGGGCCTTCTCACTGCCACCTCCAGGCAAAATGAGCATATCGTTCATTGCCGTCAATTGCAGCCCCCCCATTGTAGAAGTCTGTAGACAATCCAAAGATCCTCACGACCTTCTTTTCCAACAAGGACAGGAAGTCGAAGGAGTCCGTCCCAGGCCGCCAAATTGTCACCGAAAGCGTTGCCTTCGAATCATCTTGAAGACGGAAGGTGCATTTGCGTCGAGAACCACGTACTGTGGACACGACGCATTCCGTGTAGTCATGAGCCACACCCATCATGTCGATGGCCCTCTTGTCCTTGATGTCCACGACATCTGCCACTGTTGCTGCCAGAAGTATCTCTGTAGCCAACGAATTGTTGTCATCAAGAGGTTCGCTGACGGTAGGGTGCGACAGAGTCACACAAACCTTGACTGGCGCTGAGTTCCATTGAGTTGCTTTATCCATGGAAATCTTGCTCAGAAGCCAACAGGTGCCACGCTTGTATTTGCTAAGGCAACTTTCAACTTTTGCAGCATCACCCTTAACTGAAGCCATGCAATACCAAGCAGCATCTGTAGAGACAAGTCGGGCTTCCATTCTGACACCCTTTTCGTCTGGCCACCTCGATCATAGGTATATGCCAACTTTCTCGGGCGCATGATGCGCACTGCGAAGCCGCCACCAGCGCGCCCTGTCTTCTCATTCAAGTTTCGAATCTCCAGCGACATCACTCACAAAGTTTAAAAAAAGAAGTCTGAACCACCAAAAGTGCTGCAAAAGTAAGCAGGCTCTCTGTGAAGCACATTGAGCACACTCTACTTAAACAAGTGACATCTTGCAGTTGCGAAGCGAATTGAAGTGCAATTGCAAAGTTGCTACAAAAATCATGACCAAGTCTGTCTGCATTCGACCATCTACAAAAGTTGCTTGTGAGAAGTAATCATGCCAGCAATACTGTCTATCACGACATGGAAAACGATGATTTTCATCAAATTTCAACACAGCACCTGACACGAAGGCACTGCCGGCAGAATCCGCCCTCGCACAAAAATTGAAAAGAAAACAGTGGGGAACTTTGCGCGTCCAAAGATATGGAATATGCGCATATGTTTACGCGCATATATGCGCATGCCACCATGACAGCATGCGCGCGCGACCATGATAGCATGCCTATATACATATATGCATGTGGCAGCGTATCGGCGTAAAGCAAGCAAGATTGTCAAAGAATTAAGTCAGGGTGACTGAATATACTTCAAACATCTTCAAACAAAACCGTGCACAGTGAACAAGAGAATTCAAGGCAGGATATGTTCATATTGCTAACTGTGGTCTGCGCATACGCATATGCGGATATGCGCGTGCAGCCATGACAGCATGCGGACGCCAGCGCGATAGCATGCCTACATCACCACTTGCTTGCGTATTGTGGTGAAACAAGCAAGATTGAACAAGTGAGCATGACTCAATACACTTCACACATTTTCCAAAAAATGCTGGCGCAATGCTTCGCAAGTAACAGAATCAGCCTGGCTGAAATCAAGGCAAGACATTTTTATAATGCAATTCTGCAGTTTCTTTGCGCATACGCATACGCTTGCGCGCGCGACCATGATAGCATGCCTACATCACTATGCACGCGCCAGCGTATCGGCGTAAAGCAAGCAAGATTGTCAGAGAATAAGTCAGGGTGACTCAATATACTTCAAACATCTTCAAACAAAACCGTGCACAGTGCTTCGCAAGTGTCGGAATCAACAAGACTGAATTCAGACAGGATATGTTCAAATTGCTAATTGTGGTCTCACATATGCATATGCGTAGATGCACATGCAACCATGACAGCAGGCGGACGCCGCAACGATAGCATGCCTACATCACCACGCATGTGCCTGCTTATCGGGGTGAAGCAAGCAAGATTTTTCGAGAACAAGTGAGCATGACTAATACACTTCACACATGTTCCGACAAATGCTTGCACAGTGCTTCGCCAGTAGCAAAATCAAAAAGGCTGAGATCAAGGCAAGACATCTTTATATTGCAACTGTAAATTTTCTCTGCGCATAAGGATATGCGTATACGCGCATGCAACCATGACAGCATGCGGACGCCACCACGATAGCATGCCTACATCACTACGCATGCGTCGGCGTATCTTTTCTTTGCGCAGACGTACCAAGGCAAAACATCTTTTCTTTGCGCAGACGCAGATGCGTTTGCGCGCATGCAACCATGACAGCATGCGCACGCGACCATGAGAGTATGCCTACATCACTATTCATGTTCCAATTCTCTCACATCCGTGCCAGCAGCCTTCACAAGCTTCTTCTGAACCGCATGTTGTTTGCAGAAAGGTCGCCAAAGAAAACACTTTAGCGCAAATAATTTTCCAATGCGTTCCCTATGCAAGCGTCGGAAGTTCTACAAACAGTCAAGGTTTCTTCTCTTGATGTTGTCAAAATGGATTTCAATCAGGGAACGGAGGGACTCGCTAGCCATTGAATGACGTCGGTGCGCGCAAAAAGCACAAACAAAAAACGCCATGTTTTCCCTCTTCTTTTACTTCTCTCGAGGCGAGGGGTGGGGCGGACGAGACGCCAGGAAAGTGAACCCTTTGTGACATTGCAATAGCGATGGCCTCCAACGTAATAGCTTTAATAGACGTAGAAATATTGAGCGATTCAATAGCAATATGCAATTATTTGCCATCCTTTCTGCATGAGTCGCGCGTGTTGAAGTCGCGAAGCTGAGGTCAAATGCGAGTTGCGCGGGCCCGAAAAGAACCTACTAGCTTGTTACTAGTAGTAAGGCCAGGAGCTACTAGTAGCGTCCTTGCTCCTAGTAGCGATGCCCTTTGTTACTAGTAGCGTCTTTGCTTCCCTACGCAACCCTTTCGGGAGATCGCGCGTTCGAATCGAAGTATGCCTACATCACTATTCATGCGCCAATTCTCTCACATCCGCGCCAGCAGCCTTCACAAGCTTCTTCTGAACCGCATGTTGTTTGCAGAAAGGTCGCCAAAGAACACCTTTTAGCGCAAAGAAATTTCCAACGCGTTCCCTACGCAAGCGTCGGAAGTTCTACAAACAGTCAAGGGTGCAGCGTCAAGATCTCTTCTCATGACGTCGTCAAAATGGATTTCATACAATCAGGGAACGGAGGGACTCGCTAGCCATTGAATGACGTCGGTGCGCGCAAAAAGAACAAACAAAAAACGCCTGCAGATCTTCATGTTTTCACTCTTCTTTTACTTCTCTCAAGGCGAAGGGTGGGGCGGACGCGACGCCAGGAAAGTGAACCCTTTGTGACATTGCAATAGCGATGGCCTCCAACGTAATAGCTTCAATAAACGTAGAAATATTGAGCGATTCAAAAGCAGTATGCAATTATTCGCCATCCTTTCTGCATGAGTCGCGCGTGTTGAAGTCGCGAAGCTGAGGTCAAATGCGAGTTGCGCGGGCCCGAAAAGAACCTACTAGCTTCTTGTTACTAGTAGTAAAGGCCAGGAGCTACTAGTAGCGTCCTTGCTCCTAGTAGCGATGCCCTTTGTTACTAGTAGCGTCTTTGCTTCCCTACGCAATCCTTTCGGGAGATCGCGCGTTCGAATCGAAGTCGCAAGTAAAATGTGTATTACGGATACGCTCGCAATACCCTTGGCAAGGAATGCGTGTGTCGAGCTCCTGAAACCCCGACAATAAGAAAGTGCGAGGTCTCTTGCCAAAGCGTGAAACCGCGTACACAAATTTGAAGCCAGAGATTGACAAAGTGTGGAACTTGCATCAAAAATGCATCAACGGTGGAGGTTTCAGTCCCAGAACAGGAAGTTGAAAAGGGAACCAAAGTTCTTTGAAACTTGAAATAATTCTTGATCTCTTTCAGTTGTAGAAAAACTATTCGCCAAAAAAAGGCAGAGCTACCAGCAAAGCAAAACCTCGCGAGGCAATAGCCTGCCATGGAAGGTTTCACATACTGCACCCTTCTTACATCTTAGGCTTGCCAAGTTCGGACTTGTCAGGAGTTTGCACGTGAGAATCTGCAAAAAGCCCTTCCAATACTCAAGTGCCTGGCAAAAAAGGCTTCTGTAGTAGCTGTCGCCTTTCTTCAGGAGACAGTGGCTCCTCGGAACATGGGGCTGGCCAGCCATGTTTCAAGGTGTTCCGCTATGTAAACTTGCTGGGAACATCGCAAGTTGCCCCAGCGAACGCAAAATAATGTGGTTTCATTAGAAACCCATGATATCCCACCCATTAAGAACAGAACACACAATGGTGAAAAATTGCGAAATCATTCTCCCCAATCATCCGAATTTGTGCGGCTACGCTCGAGGTCAAAAGAGAGTGAAACGGAGTGGACGTTGAGAGGGTCAACTGGGCAAACGAACGTTCTAATTTTAAGCTTTGCGTTTGCAAGGGGCGATCCTTCCAGCAACACTATGGTGCTAGCGCGCGTGACAGAAGAGGATGATCGTTTTGAGGCCTGGATAGTGAGCTGTTTTGTTTGAAAGGCACAGCGTTTGGAGAGAGCTTGGCGATTCAAGGAAAGAGCATCCAACCAGAAATCGCTACGTCCCTGGACAAGCTGATGTTCAAACAGCTTCTCTCCTTAAAAATCGACAAAAGCTGTGTCATTCCACAATTCAAATTCATTTTGTCGAAGCAGATAGACCATGCGAGATTGTAATAACTTGCAACCAACACAAACGGAGGATTTTGGTTGTATATCGAAAAATATACTATAAATTCGTTCACGTTGCAATGGTTCAGGGTAGCCGCTGCAGATTGAACTTGAAAGGGGCCCAAAGATCGTGATCTTAAAAACATATATTCTCCAGAAAAGGTATCTGCAGCACCTGACCCTACCCTGAACCATGCTTGCAAAAACAAATGTTTGGATACCGCAACCCCTTATGTTTGCGTAAGCTTATTGTCCTTCGAGTTAACCCCACCATTGACATGTCTTGGTAGTGTATATGTGTGTGTTTTGTTTTTTGTCTCTTCACGAATGCCTATACTGCTGCCAGGCCAGGCAACGCTACACAAGCATTGTTCTTCCACAGATTACGGCTGAACAGCTGGCGCATGGGTTGGGCAGGAAAACTACATACAAAATTGCAAAACAGCGTTCACTCCCTACCTCACTCCCTATCACTCCCTACCTCACATACCTCACTACCTCACCCCCTACCTCACTCCCTCCATACCTCACTCCCTCCTTCACTCCATACCTCCCTCCATACCTCACTCCCTATCACTCCCTGCCTCACCCTACCCTCTTTGTTTCAGAAGATTGCTGGCCGAAACGGCGTTCAATTTCAAATTGCAATCCCTGGACGAAGAAGCTACAAAAGGCGTTCATGGCAAGGGCAAACAAATCCATACCTCACTCCATACATCACTCCCTACCTCACTCCATACGTCATTCCCTAGCTCACTCGCTACCTTACTCCATACCTCCCCCTACCTCAAGTTCATGTCAATGGTTTGTGCACGAAGGATGCCTGAATCTCTCAGAATCGCCCAAGATTCCAAGAAATGCTGCCAAATTTTTGGTCTTCCAAACCCAACATTGTCAAAGTGAGCACCGCATGCAAGTCCGCTTTTTTCTTACGCCACAAAAGTAAGCATGGCAAGCTAGCGTCAAGTTGCAAGAATTCAAAGTTCACAGCTTGTGTGTAAAACATGAGTACCAAGGCTTGAAAAATTGATAGGCCAAGCGCACATACAGAAAAAAAGGGAAAAAGGAAAGAACTCAAGGACTAAGCTATATATGTTTCGAAACTTCCAAATCTTTAGAAGGAATAATTGTCAACACATAATTTTGTATAATACCTTTCGGGCTAAAGCGAAACCATCCTTGCAGTTTTACTCGCGTCGTCGTCGTCGTCGCGTCATCGCGTCGTCACGTTGTGGCGTCGTCGCGTCGTCGAAACGTCGCATCGTCGCTAGCGAATCAACCTGCAATTGCAAGACACAAAGCAAATCAGAGATGCTGATCGAGCCTTCAATCTCAAAACCAATCGCATCTTGCCAAACAAAATGCCTCGCAAAGCGGTTTTTGAAAATACAGGGAACCCAAATGTTAGAAGCCAACAAAATATCCAATCCAAGCAGGAAGGAAATCATGAATGCTGATCTGGCCTTCAATGTCAAAGCCATCATGCACCTTGCCAAACGAAATATTTTGCAAATTGTTCTTTGAAAGCACAGGCAAGCAGAGGCCAATCCAAGTTCGCACATACCCTAAGGGCCCCTAAGGTCATGGCTCACGCGCCATCACCCGCAGCCCATCAAGCAGTGATAGAGCGACTACACAAACCAGAAAGGATTCCGTGTTTGCGGGTTTTGTTTTTCTCTGTTTGAAGAACACAACTGCAAATGTAGCAAGTAAAACGTTTCATCGCAGCATCCTCCTGTTCAATGATTGCACAAGCACAGCCAAGACGATTTGACAAGCATGCTTAAGCATGTCAAAAATTCCACACATATCAACTTTGGCAGCGAAGCTTTCAGGAGCCTTTTTCAGAGTTCCAGGGTTCCAAGGTTCCAAAGATCCAAGGTTCCAGGGTTTTCAAATTCCAGATTTGATTTCATGCGCCGCCCTGCCCCCCCCGCCCCACATGACCCAAATGCCGAGTTCTAGCATTCACCTTTTCAGGGCTCTAGCGTTCACATTTTGAGGGTTCCACGATTCCAAGGTTCCAAGGTTCCAGGGTTCCAGGGTTCCAAGGTTCCAGGGTTCCAGGGTTTCAGGGTTCCAGGGTTGCAGGGTTCCGGTTCCGGATTTTGGTCTGAGCAGTCGGAGGCGGCACCACTCCCAAACCTAGAGATTGAAACCCAACAGTCATACTGCTGTTGGGAATAATATAGACTTACAGTGTATGATCCTCTCCCATATAATTGAATTTGAATATAAAATCAAGAGTCTACATGTGGTCTGCACCCCCGTTGGCACTCCAAAACTCTGGCACCGCCCAAACCGCTCCCGGCGCCTCGTTCGATCCGTGCACTCCTCCTCGCCCTTGATCCCTCGCCGTCGCGTCGCACCTTGTACTGCATCAGCACTGAAGTTGTGACGCTATGAGCCTCAGTCGGGCGTTGCTGAGACAGCTGTGGGGATTGGGGGATTGGGGTGGTGCCGCTCATTTTGGTGCCCGCTGAAATTTCGCTGTTCAGTTGGGGTGCCACGTTCTGTTCTCTGCGGTTTTGAGGCGATCTTGGAGGCATCTCCAGTGGTATCATGACCAAGATTGGTGCCTCAGTCAGACATGAGGTGCTATTGAGTGGTATTTCACACTCTGTCCCCACCTCCGACACGGTTCAGGCCAGAAATCCTCGTTCAATGGGGGGCCAGAACTGTTTCTTCGGCACCGGCAACAAAAAATCACACGTCGTCGCGCGGAAACTGGTGATCAAAATGGAGCACAATCCACGCGTCCTGATACCGATCGTACAGTTCCAAGATGTTCCAAGACCTCATTTGATTGGAGTTGATCATACAGAAACACTCCATGGGACTGCCATATCTGCCGCCCCATTGGGGTGGTTGACTGGGGGTCAATGGGGCAGTCCTATGGCAGTCCCATGTGTCGTGTCTGGGATACAGAAACACTATGAAACCACTACGAAAGACTGAGGTTTTCAGGACTAGGAGACCTGGGTCAGACTCGACCTGGGTCAGGATAGACACTGGACAGACCAGGACCTGCCAGGCGGTTGGCAGTTTTTTTCAAACACCCGACATCGGTGGTTTCTGCGCACGAACTGGTCTGGAGGACACCTGTTTGGAAGGTCCAGGGAGATGGTATGCAAATAGCATGAAATGGAATTCTTCCTGGGCGACAGCGTTCAAAATCACTGTTCGTCCTTTCATCTCTTGCCCAGATTCAACATTCACTTTAAAAAAAAAGAAAACGGAGATCACAGAACTCGTTGGTCTTGCTTCCCTTATCTAGAACCTAGTGACCTAGTCCTTCTGACATGTCATGACTACATCACCTCCGTCCTTCCTAAACACGACTCACATCGTCCAAACGTTCGCCCAGGTGGCACTGTTTGGTATCACGTTCGCCGGCGAAGTCCGACTACCTGGTCGAAGTGCCGTTGGAGAAGAAAGGAAGACTGCAACAGTCCCAGAATTGGTCTAAAGGTGAAAATCTCCTGACTTTCACCATCCGTCGGATGGAAGCGTAAGAAAAAGGTAACATCTACAGGAGACCCACAGTTTAAAGAGTGAAAACAATGGTTTCCTGATGTTTGGTGTAGATTTTCCCTTTAATTACAGTATATCAATTCAAATCCATTGAACCACAGAAGGCCCCCGGAAAAGGGCCGACCCCTCAAACCAGCCAACCTCCACACCAAAAACCCACCTGCGCCGAGAACCACATCGGGCCGGTGGATGGTCGTGGGGGATGGTCCTGGGGGATGGTGACCGTGGGGGATGGGCTTGGCAAGGAAGCCATGAGTCAAACTTGCCCAAAACGAACCTGGTGAGACAGGGTGCCCCCTCTCCCGTGTCTGAAGTTGATCTCCGGGACTCCAGCATCGAACGAGAACGAGACGGCGGATGTGGTTCACTTCCCTCCAGAAGCATGCTGAACGTCGGGGTCCAGGACTGCGAATGTTCCAGAAATCCCCTTGCACCGAGCTGCACGAATGAACGGACCCTGAACGGACCCTGAACCGAAGGAGCACCTGTCAGTGGGCAGCTGGTGTCTGCCAGTGAGCCGACCTCAGGAATTGATTCGGATCGTTTCATCTTCTGCTCTTCGCTATGCTTTCCCTTGCTTCCAACTTCCAACCCCCTGAAACACGTTCACCAGTTTCAAGTCAGCTTAGCTTCCCGCTGTCAACACGCACAGCCAAATCTTTGGGCTCATGGTGGGACTCATCGGCTCAAAGTTCCGAGGAAAAAGCTTCAGTGGACCACTGGTGAGGGCCACACATTTGGCTGGACTTTCAGTGCTGCGGTTGCTGCTGGACTCAAGAGGACTTCATCCCCCAAGCAACAGTCTTGGGTGGTTTTATTTAACTACTCGGTTGCAAGTGTGATTCCATTTGGTCCAGGTGTGCTCTGAGGCTCTTACATTCCTTTCTAGAACCTGGTGGGGGTCAATCACAAAAGGTCTTTTTGCATGCTGGCATCATCTTGCATCTGCTTCTCTTGATCTTTCTCAGAAGGAGGATAGACAATGGCTAGGCAGCATCATGGCTGAGCAACGACATGTGTGGCGAACCAGACCGTCGGCAACCCTCTGAATCTCCTGTGACACCTGCACTTGAAGGGTGACTATGCTCAGCTATCGAAGATTGAACATGATTGATGGTTTTTCTTGAAGGATGCTGGGAGAAATCCCCGGAACAGCAACAGCCTGTCGGAATATGGTTTCGATGTGAATCTACAGGAACCTTGACGTCACAACAGTCTTCCAGTTGATGTTCGACCAAACACCCTGCGGAAGGATCCAGCACAGACTTTTGCGCAGTCGACAAGCAGCTGATCTTCACTACGCCAGTCGGCAGGGGGCATCAACCTACTTCAGGACGATCCTTCTGGGAACTGCCTCAATCCTGGCGGGACTTTCCTCGGTCTTTGGTGGGTCTGTAGTTGCTTGTTGTCCCCTATGTAGGTGTTCCATGGATTTCAACAAACACTCCATCTAGTTTGCTGAAGAGATGAAGCTTCTGTGGCCACTTTGTCGAACAACCCATGAACTGCCCTGAATGCCCCAATGCCTCTCCAAGCCTCTGAAACTACCATGCATTGACATCAAGTGAGTCAAATATCCAAATCGTCGTTGCCCCAAGCGGCCGTCGAAACCTGCCAATCGCTGCCGCGACACTGCCGGTCGCTGTGGTGGGGCAGACCCGGACCCGGTCGTGCGTGACGAGAAGTGAGTCAATGGAACTCCTGAAAGCCTGGACTTCTTGAACATCTTTGCTTGGGACATGAGCACAACATAGACCTACCTCCCTGGAATAGCCCCACCAAGAAATCAAAACAACTCCTAGGTCTAGGTACGTAAGCTCATCGAACAAGAACAATGTTGTACTCTTCCTCTGGCAAAGAAAACAACTGACACCAAAGGAAACTAATTACAGGTTTGTGAGGAAGGTTTCACATGTCACGGCTTGCTTGATCAAGCTTTAACTACCAAAAGAGTCTTGCAAAATCATACATCCAACGAAAAAAAAAAAAACACTTGGGCCCACACGCCCCTGCAAACAGCTCGGTGGTGGGAGACAAGCCGACAGCCCGTCCCATAAGCCATGCTTTTTCACCTCTTTAGCCTAAAACGCTCAGGATGCGAGTCCATTGCTATAGTATATGATGTAGAATGATATAGATATCTTGACACTACGCCAACGTGTTGTTCATACCACGGCAAGAGCTTACCACGGCATAAAGTAGTTGCCTAGTTGTCTCTATGAGCTTGAACGATCATTTCTTGCCGTGTTGGTAAATACCACGGCAAAAGCTTGAAGTGCCGTGCAGCGCCTCGCCCTCGTCCAGCAAGGAGCTCACCGAAGGACCCTTGTCTTTGTCCAAAACCCTGGCGGACAGAAGTCTCTGGATAAACACCACAACCCCGGTCTGGAACCCCCTCATTAAGTCGGCAGAAATCGACATGAAGGATGCAAATCCAACGGATCCTCCTTCACCCCCAAATCAGGAATGTTGATGTCTCCAAGCCCTCCAGGAGTTGGCTTCTTGCTTGGGGCAGAAGATCTCGGGCAGATCTACCCACGGAGGTCCGGTGATTTCTCCAGTGATCTCCGTGCGTGATCTCCGCCCTGGAACCACTCAGGTTTACGAGCTTTCTGGACCTGATGAATTCCTCACCCTGATACCGGTCCGAACTCCATGGATGCAGCTTTTCTTTCACCTGACGACCGACCGGTAGGACCATGTATGACCTGAGCAGCCCCAAGCGTTCACTCCTTGTCGGCATGCCGGTCGCCGTGGCCGTGGCCGACCAGCCGAAGCGATGACTTGCGTTGACATCCCATCCGTGGCGGAATACTACAAATCCACGGCCTTGGTGCTCGATATTCGGGTTCCATGCCCAGCTCGTTGAAGAAATCCGCCTCCTGTCAATCTGCGGACGCTCTCGGTTGTGCAAGAGGCTGAACCCCGTTGCCCAATGGTCGCTCGCAAGAAGAAACGTGCATGTGCCTTCTGTTGCGCAAGGAATTCTCGGGGGAAAGCAAGAAGTGGCTGGTCAAAGTCCACATCTGCATGCAACGGCTCTGATGCCATCGTCATCGCAAATGGTTCACGGCACTTCATCTTCAAGAGGGAACCCTTCAACCGATGTTTATATAGACTAATCGGATGTGTCGCTCTTCTACGTCTTCGTCCAAGTCGCCGGACACCTCCAACGATCGACGATCGGTCTCGTGTGTGAGGTCTCCCGACGGACCCTGTGCACCAACCCCCCGGTCGCACCATGCACCCCCTAAATCGGAGAACAGTGGGATGCGAAACTCCAACAAGTGAACTCAAGTCCCGAGATAGGAGTGACCAGTCAAAGTTCCACAAAGGAGAGCGAATGTTGAGCGAGAAATGGTCAGTTCCTGGTCAGTCATCCTCGCAAGTGACCTTGTTCAACAACTACGTGCTGTGTGCACCTGTCTCACCCTCTTAAGTCCACAAGAGATCTCTCATGGCACATATCGCACATATATATATATATAATGATAATTATAATAACAATAACAATAATAGTATATACTCATGTTTGTGTGATAGCAAGTGCAATGTATGTTTGCCAAAGTCATAGACCTCATACATCCTTGTACATGGGATATGATGGGATAGGCTCTACACTCAAGGACTCCAGGCTCCGTCAATTCAATTCACCGCGTCCCCATGAAAAAACTGTGACCGTTTATCTCGATCAGACCATTGCGCCTTCCCCACCGCAGTCCTGCTTCTTCCCAGGTTTGCCAGGAGTTTGTGCATTACCCTGAGAGTTGTTGCCTGGCAGCGGTGAACCCTCGTTCCGGCACTGGTGGCCCGTTTTCTTGGCTGAGGCCGCAAGGGAATAGTTCGGAATCATCGTTTCCGTCTCTAGGCAGCACCTTTGAAGACAGCTTCCACCAAAAAAGTGTTGAACCCTAGCTTTCAGGGAAAAAAGGGGCACTACCCCAACAACCCCCAAGCACCTACCCTCCATTCATGATCTGAGTGTCGGAAATTACAACCCAGGCAAACCCACCAAACACTCACCAAAGCAACCTCTTGGTAGACCCAACCACAGGCGATGAGACAGTTCGACTGCCCCATGTGTGACGAAGCGACGTAGCGAGTCGGGAAAGCTACGCTCCTCACTGCCCAGGACTGGGTGTTTCCAAGGCACCTCACTCCAATCCTCCATCCCCTTCGTCACCTGACTTCGTGACTTCGTCACCTGAATTCGTGCACCCCCTTAACGTCCACCCCCCGAACACGACTGGCCTCCGCTCGGCTCGTCTCGGCTTCTCACCGGGGCTCCGCACCGCCCGTGGGTGCCACGGGTCGTTTGGTTGTCGTGTCTCGCGTGGGGTTTCGATCCACCTCGGAACGTCTGGGGGTCCAAGATCGAAACCAGAGAGGATCGTGGGGGTCCGCTTTTTTTACAAAGACACCGCACAAAACGTGACTGAAGAGATACGTGACTGAAACACATCTTCTCATACGTACACATCAATATGGAGCTTCTCATGACTTTGCTCTGCTTGTTGTTCCTTGCGCTTCTTGCTAACTGAGATGCTCCCCCACGTTGAGCCTCAGCCTGGCGACTCGAGTCGGAGAGTCACTGGGATGGTGACTCTCAGACGTGCAGAGCTGAAGCTGTTTTGACGATGTTCGACGCTTGTTTGGTTGGGGGAAGATGGAGGTGATGCAGTCATGACATGTTGATGAGGGAAGCAAGACCGACGAGTTTTGTGATCTTCTTCTTCTTTTTGAATCTAGGCAATAGATGAAATATGATGAAATAGATGAAAGGACGAGCAGTGGTTTTGAACACTGTCGCCCATCTTCAGAACGATATGTCATGAGATAGATGTAGGAGCCTCGTGGACCAGGTGTTTCATGGAAAAGAACCGGTTCGGTGCCCACGGGGACCGACCTGGGAAGCTCCGCCCGGATGTTGGGATGGATTTGGACCTGTGGGCCTCTCTGTTTTGAGATGAAGCACCGGTTCAGTATGGCATAGGTTGGGTGGGTTTGGGGGATTCTAGGCCCCTTCCGAAGAACCATATATGGTTGGGTCATTGGACTATGTCATTAACCATTGGAGGCAGAACATGTTTGAAGGCGATGCGATTTCGCCAAGGGCAACGTGCACCGATGTGTAACGTTACGGCGACGGGTATATTGTTCTTTAGGTTTGGTAGGATTAGGAGATCCTAGGAGCTACCAGTGTGATCTCCCTCCGGGAAATCACGTACGGGTCATATTCAAGAATCCTGAAATGTCCCATCTTGGATTGTTCAGTCGATGGATTTGCGTTCTTTTCCGGTGGTTGTCCTTGACCAGTGGGCTTCTGGGTGGCAAGTTCCAAGGTAAAGCAGGTAAACCCACGCCTAAACCGAAGAAACGCACAAACTCTTCAGAGGTTCTTGGACCACTCCCTGTGTCACCTCCGACAGCAGCAGCCTAGCTGGCCTTGCACCCTCCACCACACTCGCTGTGGAGCACCCTCACTCCAGGAAGATCCACACTCCAACACACCCATTTACGATATTTTTTTGCACCATAGAAAACCAATGAAGGTCATACGTGTATATATTATATACTGTATAATATATATTATATACAAACTTTATGTCGTGCACCTGAGTTTCCCTGGAAAGTAAAGGTGAAACAAAATGTTCCACCTGTTCGTTCTGAGTGTCGTGTGCCCAATCCCACAAGAAAAGGGTGGTGATCCACGGACGTCCTGGGTACCAGTAGGTCGACAAACCAAGTCGTTGATCCGGCCCAGCCTCCTTTGTCTGAGATGCACTCGATCCACTCGCACCACCCTCTCCCCAGGAATCTCCGAAAAAGTCCTCCTTTCGTGAACGAGTTCATGCACTTTCAGTTTCCGCTTTGCGGCGAGACCATTTCTGTCACAACGTGTCAGGTTTTTCACTCGAAAGTGTTGAAAACAACACGTCCTCATCGTCATCTTCTTCGACGGTCTTGGCCAAGTGCTGGCCTTCTGTCACGGAGTACCTGCGCAAAACCGACGTTCCTTTGCAATCAGTTGTGAGAACTCTGATGCTCGTTCAACGAATGAATCGGACAGGTAGACTGCGCTGGATAGCCGCACTGATCGGGCGGCTTGCGCCCTCCCAGGAAGGATAGGCACCGGAAAGGCTTGCATAAGGCTTTCATACACCTGCCAGGTCGTCAGCTGACCAGAACTGCCCCCAACATCCACATAGTCCGTCTTTCCATCGAATCCCATGCAATAGAGCAATTGTTTGTTTCTCTCTCTCTCTATCTGCAAATATATGGTCCACACTATGGTACGCCTCCCAAAAAAAACACACCTCTTCTAAAAATTTGTTGGTGATTCCTGTGTGTTTGGTTCATTGTATGCTTTGATGTATGCTTTCGGGTGTGATTTTATGTAGTGAGGGCACCGTATGTATGTATGTGTGTATGTATGTGTATGTATGTATGTATGTATGTGTATGTATGCGTATGTATGTGTATGTATGTGTATGTATGTGTATGTGTATGTATGTGTATGTATGTGTGTGTATGTATGTATGTATGTATGTATGTATGTATGTGTGTATGTATGTATGTGTTTGTGTACGTATACGTATGTATGTATGTATGTATGTGTGTGTATGTATGTGTTTGTGTATGTATGTGTATGTAAATGTATGTATGTGTATGTATGTGTATGTATGTGTGTATGTATGTATGTATGTATGTATGTATGTCGTATGTATGTATGTAGGCAGGTATGTATGTATGTATTAACGTAATGTAATGTAATGTAATGTATGTAATTTATGTAATGTAATGTAATGTAGCGTAGTGTAATGTATGTATGTATGTATGTATGCATATATGTATGTGCGTATGTATGTATGCATGTTATATGCATGAATGCATGTCTGTATGTATGCAACTGGGCGCAAAGCACTGTAAATTACAGTGTTTTGCAAAATGTATGTCGTTTATGAACAATGCTGCCAGTATTCTGGTGATGCCACTGGTCCTCGACACAAATGCTACCCCAACACTTCCTCTCCCCTTTGCATACTTTCCTCCCTGGAGAAAAAGCTTTACAGTACTGGTCGCCATTTTTGATCTCTTTTCTGCAGCTTTTGATGATTTTTGACGGGGATGTTTACGTCCTGGTGGTGTTCGGGGTGTCGGTTTCCGGCCGGCACGGTGCGGTGCGGT